>AWOL01S0032219.1:12691-40453 GCA_000715115.1 Nicotiana otophora
TTTTTGGGGGGAGGGGGGGAGGGGTTAATGATGACTCAAAAGTGGTCAAGGCCTGGTGGTTTTGGGGTGGTGAAGATGTGGATGTTTCGAAAGAAAGCCGAAGAAAGAATGACACGAATAGAAATTTCCTTATCCTAGAAGAAGAAAAATAAATTTTTCTCAATTCCTTCCTCCCTATTTTTTCCTTTCTCTCCCTATTTTTTCCATCAAATTTCTTTTCTATTTATAGAAAAAAATTCGAAATTTTCAGATTTTTATTTTTTATTTTTTATTTATTTTTTTATTTTTAATTAAAAAGAATTTCCACTTCCCATTTTTCTTCTTTTTTAAAAACAATAATTCTCCACTTTCCTTTACTTTTATTTTTAATTTCTCACTTTTTTTTACTTTTAATATATTTAAAATCTCACTTTATTACTTTTCTTTTTTTATTTCTCGCTTATTTTACTTTTCTTTTTTTATTTCCCACTTACTTTTACTTTTTTTAAAAAAAAAATCAGATACCCTTACTTTTATTTTTTAATTCCAACTTTATTTTACTTTTCATTTTTTAAATTTCCACAATCTTTTACTTTTATTTTTTTAATTTTCCACTTTCTTTTACTTTTTTTATTAAACAATTTCTACCTACTTTTACTTTTACTTTTTAATTTTATATTTATACTTTTCCTATTTTTTAATTCTCATCCGAAATTCGTTTTTTTTAAAAAATAATAATAATTAATTTTTATTTATTTTCGGTTTTTAATTTATTTTATTTAAAAATAATAAAAAAATAATACTAATAGTAATAATTGACCTTTTAAATTATTAATAATTTTATATATATATATATAAGTGTAACAAAGCTAAAAACAATATATATTAAATTCTAAAATATTTACATTGTAGAAGGTGATAAAAATTCAAATATAGTCAAAATTTAGGTGCTCACAGATCCCATACCATCTTACAAGTTTGATGCCATCCCATGGGACTATGTTGCGGAATCCAGGAGAAAAGGAAAAGCAAAGATGGAAGAGACAGGTGCGACACAAGGCATGACTAGAACTGACAGCTTATGTACCCACCAACATCACTAGTGGGGAGATGGCCAATGTGGTCGGGAAGGTACTGGAAAGCCATAAATCACCTTACATGAAGATGAGTTACCACCAGCAGGACTAAGTCACAACAGGGCATTACACATCACGGTGCAATTTGAGTATAAGTTCATCGCCAGGGTCCTAATAGATGGAGGATCCAGTCTTAACATATGACCACTAACTACTCTAAAAAGGCATGCACGAGATACATATGGGAAGCATGAATGTGAAGGCGTTTGATGGATCCCAAAGAGCTACAATCGGTGAAATCAATCTCAACCTACATATGGGCCCGACATGGTTTGATGTCGAGTTCCAAGTGCTGGATATATCTGCTACCTATAACCTATTATTGGGACGACCCTGGATACATACCGTTGGGGCAGTGGCTTCTATTCTGCATCAGGCTGTGAAGTTAGGATGGAATTATCAGGAGGTTATTATCCATGGAGATGGAAGTAACCCCGTCTACACCAATCAGACCGTTCCAGTCATCAAAAATAGGAAGAAGCTGGGTGAAGAGACGTACCATCGCATTGAGCGAGTCAACACAATTGAAATTGATCGATGGTGGAGTAACAAGATAGAAAGCATACTACTATGGACAGGGTATGGACCTGGGAAGGGTCTCGGCAAAGACCTTCAAGGGATCACCAAACCGGTACAACCGAAGCATCATGGTACAACTTTCGGGCTTGGATATGAATATACTTGCCAAGAGTACCAGGATTGGTCGCCACCATGGCATGGTCTTTATAATCTACTGGAACAACCGGTACCACCTCTGCATCAGACATTCCAACAAGCAGACATAATATGGGGATCTAAGAAAGATGGAGTCTTAGCTGGCATGAGGAAGCTATTTCTAGATGAAGAATATATGGATTGCAATGTGATAGTTGAGGAGGAGGAGGACGAGGAGGAAGACCTTATCATTCAGACCGTGGAGAAAGAAGCTATTCTCACGAACTGTACTGATGCACCATCCCGGGCCCGTCGAGTTCCAGGGTAGCTTGGCAAATTAGCATCAATTATTTTAAAATAGTTTGATCATTTAGGACATTTTTAGTATTTTGTTTTGAAATAATTACTCGAGTCATCGATCTGCACTTGTTGACGTTTCTAAAATTTTATTAATGCATTACTACTTTTCGTATTTATTATTATTCTCTACATTCTTTTCTTTCCTTACAGCATTATTATTACTTATCCCGATGAACCTACAACTGTCACATGTAATGAGACAGCGCAACATAAGGATAGTGATTCGGCTGATCTGGAAGATGATATAATACCTGAGCAAATCATCAGAGATGTGGAACATTTTGAAAACAAACCAAGGTCTAACTTGGACGAAACCGAGGCATTTAACTTAGGGAATTCTGAAACAGTCAAGGAAACACACATAAGAATTCATCTATCACCGTCAGAGAAATAAGAGTACATCAGATTCCTAAAAGAATATGAAGATATCTTTGCATAGTCCTACGACGATATGACGGGTTTGAGCACATCCATAGTAGCTCACAAGCTACTCATTAATCCTACGTGTCCACCAGTAAAGCAGAAGCTCAGAAATTTCAATCCGGATATGAGTTTGAAGATAAAAGAAGAAGTCACCAAGCAAATCAAAGCCAAGGTTCTTAGAGTGGTCGAGTACCCGACTTTGTGGGACAACATTGTACCAGTTCCGAAGAAAGATGGGAAAGTTAGAGTATGTGTTGACTATCGAGATCTAAATAGAGCAAGTCCTAAAGATGATTTCCTGGTGCCCAGTATGCACATACTAATTGGCAACTGTTCCAAACATGAACTCCAATCCTTTGTATATTGCTTCGCAGAATACCATCAGATCTGGATGGATGAGGAGGATGCTCAAAAGACAGCCTTCATCATGTCATGGGGAATATATTGTTATAAAATGATGCCATTTGGCCTGAAGAACGCCGAAGCCACTTACATGAGAGCCACGATAACCATTTTCCATGACATGATACACAAGGAGATAGAGGTGTACGTGGATGGCGTTATCATCAAATCCAAAAAGAGTATGGACCACATAGCATATCTGAGAAAATCGGCTTCGCAGGTACAATTTGAAACTGAATCGTGCAAAGTGTGCTTTCAGAGTCCACGCTGGAAAATTATGAGGATTCATCGTCATTCATTGAGGGATTGAGTTAGACCTGTCAAAAGTCAAAGCAATCCAAGACTTGCCACCACCGAAGAATAAGAAAGATGTGATGAGCTTTTTAGGGCGTCTCAATTACATCAACCGCTTCATAGCACAATCAACTGTGATATGTGAGCTGATCTTCAGGATGCTTAGGAAAGATGCTGCAACAGGTTGGACAGAAGAATGCCAGAAAGCCTTCGACAAAATCAAGGAGTATTTATCTAAACCGCATGTTCTGGTACCACCAGAACCAGGAAGACCTCTGTTGCTTTATTTGTCTATATTGGATGAAGCTTTTGGCTGTGTTCTGGGACAACATAATGAGACTGGAATAAAGGAGCAGGCAATATATTATCTGAGCAAGAAATTCACACCATACGAAGCCCGGTACTCTTTGCTGGAACGTACCTGCTGTGCTTTGACATGGATAGCTTAGAAGTTGAGGCATTATTTCTGTGCATACATTACATATCTCATATAGAGGATGGATCCGATGAAATACATCTTTCAGAAATCCATGCCTGCGGGTCAGTTAGCAAAGTGACAAATATTGCTGAGTGAGTATGACATCGTCTATGTAACTCAGAAGGAGGTCAAAGGGCAAACATTAGCGGATCATCTGGTAGAAAATCCCGTAGATGGAGAATATGAACCATTGAAAACGTATTTTCCAGATGAGGAGGTGTCATTTTTAGGAGAATATATCACCGAAGCATATGATGGTTGGAGAATGTTCTTCGACGGAGCAGCAAACTTCAAAGGAGTGGGTATCAGAGCTGTCTTGGTATCAAAAATCGGCCAACACTATCCGGTATCCGCAAAACTCAGGTTGTCATGCACCAACAATATGGCGGATTATGACAACACTCAGGTTGCCTGCATCTTGGGATTCCGGTTGGCCATTGACATGAATGTTCAGGAGCTGCTGGTAATCAAAGATTCAGATCTTCTGGTGCACCGAATTCTAGGAGAATGGGCTACAAAGAACAGCAACATATTGCTATATTTTCACTATGTACAAGAGCTAATCAAGAAATTCACAAAGATAGAATTCAAACATGTTCCGAGAATTTAGAATAAGTTCGCAGATGCATTGGACACTTTATCTTCCATGATACAACACCCAGACAAGAATTTTATCGATCCTATCCCAATAGGAATTCATAAGCAGCCACCTTATTGTGCTCATGTTGAAGAAGAGAGTGATAGAAATTTGTGGTTCCACAACATCAAGGAATATTGGCAAAGGGAGAATATCCAGAGCACGCTACCCATACTCAGAAGCGCACGCTTCGAAGGTTAGCCAACCATTTCTTTCAAAGTGGAGGAATTATGTATAGAAAGACTCCAGACCTGGGATTATTACGGTGTGTCTACGCCAAGGAGGCATCCAAATTGCTCGAGGAAATACATGTCAGAACCTGCGGACCGCACATGAATGGGTTCACCTTATCCAAAAAGATACCAAGAGCGGGATATTTCTGGATGACTATGGAAACAGACTGCATCAAGTATGTTCAGAAGTGCCACCAATGCCAGATACATACTAACATGAAACGAGTACCACCCAATGCACTTAATGCAACCAGTTCGCCTTAGCCTTTCTCGGCTTGGGGTATGGATGTTATTGGCCCGATTGAACCCGCTGCTTCTAATGGGCATAGATTCATTCTAGTGGCCATAGACTACTTCACAAAATGGGTTGAAGCCGCATCTTACAAAGATGCAACTCAGAAGGTCGTAGCAGATTTTGTTCGGGACCGCATTATTTGTCGGTTCGGAGTACCAGAGTCAATCATCACTGATAATGCTGCCAATCTCAACAGTGATCTGATGAAGGCCATGTGTGGAACCTTCAAGATTAAGTATAAGAATTACACAACATACAGGCAGCTAATGAACGGAGTCGTAGAAGCCACTAACAGCAACATCAAGAAGATATCGAGGAAAATGGTAGATAATTATAAATAATGGCATGAGAAGCTTCCATTTTCTCTGCTCGGGTATCGTACCACGATTCGCACATCAACTGGGAAACTAATTACCTATTGGTTTATGGTACTAAAGCAGTTATTCTTGCCGAAGTAGAAATCCCTTCTTTAAGAATTATAAAAGAAACTGAGCTCACTGATGAAGAATGGGTACAGAGCCGCTACGAACAACTAGCTCTCATTGATGGGAAAAGAATGAATATTGTATGTCACGGTCAACTCTACCAGAACAGGATGCAAAGAGCTTTCAACAAAAAGGTCAGACTAAGACGATTCACAACGGAACAATTTGTGCTAAAGCGAATCTTCCCAAATCAAGATAAATCCAAGGGGTAGTTTTCTCCCAATTGACAGGGTCCTTATATAGTTCATCGGGTACTAACAGGAGGAGCACCTTGCAGAAATGGATGGAAAAGTTTAGCCAAAACCTATCAACTCAGACGCAGTCAAGAGATACTATGTTTAGGATTATTTGCACTTCTTCATTTGATGTAACTGAACTACGTTTGACCTGATTCCTGTTTAAGAGGGGATATGTAGGAAGCCCTGTGGGTTCGGTCACATCTTAATAAATTCTTCAATTTCCCATGATCAGAAACTGGGGAAAGATCGCAAGTTCAGTCGTCTTTATCGTGTGTGGAACAACCAAAAAGTATTATCAAAAGTATGCATTTAAACTGGGGCAAAATTTTGAGGAAGCAAGGAAGTTGCAATGTCTCTAAATGTGTCACAATCACCGGTTTATCTATATTATTTTATCTTACTATAATACGTTTTAAACAACTATATCCTTGCAAATAATTTATCAAATGCATTCATTATTTCAAAAAGTTTGTTTCTGTGACAGCCAAAGGTTACCCAGGGTCACTCAAGCAGAACCTCAAGACAATAAGGCAAAGCGAGAAGTCAAGAGCACGTATCAACTTTCCCCCCGCAAAACTCATAATTTTTCTTTGTATGCAGGCACAATGAACACAACAGGAATATTTGCAAATACATACATATAGCAAAATAACTGTCTTCACAACGACGAAGTTGCCAAACGCAAACACATCAAGCTAAGAAATACTTTACTCTCTCGTAGCTATTCATTGCTTTTCTTGCATTAGACTAAGAACTGTCTCTATTCCTTGCATGAGGCTAAGCATTGCCTCCATTATTGCATAAGTCTATGCATTGCCTTTCTTTGCATGAGACTAAGCCATGTCTCCATTCCTTGCATGAGGCTAAACATGGCCTCCATTCCTTGCATGAGGCTAAGCATTGCCTCCATTATTGCATAAGGCTAAGCATTGCCATTCCTTGCATGAGGCTAAGCATGGCCTCCATTCCATGCATGAGACTAAGCATTGTCTCCTTTTCTTGCATGATTCTAAGCATTGCTTCCATAATTGCATAAGTCTAAACATTGCCTTTCCTCGCATGAGACTAAGCATTGTCTCTTTTTCTTGCATGAGGCTAAGCATTGCCTCCATAATTTTATAAGGCTAAGCATTGCCTTTACCCACACAACACTAAGCATTGTCTCTGTTTCATGCATGAGGCTAAGCATTACCTTTTCTTTGCATAGGACTAAAACACTATCTCCGCTACACTACATAAGGTTAAGCATTATCCCTTTTTTCGTATAGGGCTAAGCACTGCCCTCATCTCACACAAAACCAAGCCTTGTCTTATCATGTTCTCGCCTATAACCAAGCATCACCTATTTCTTTTATCAAATGATCAATACCGCCATGTCTTTGCATTTCATGGGCTGAAACATCGCCACATTGTCCAAAGGCGTCATAGTCCGAAGGCATTATCCTCATAGCCGGGAAACACCATTCCATGGCCTAAGGATCTCTTGATACTGCACATCATTATTCAAAGGCGTCATAGTCCGAAGGCATTATCCTCATAGCCGGGAAACACCATTCCATGGCCTAAGGATCTCTTGATACTGCACATCATTATTCAAAGGCGTCATAGTCCGAAGGCATTATCCTCATAGCCGGGAAACACCATTCCATGGCCTAAGGATCTCTTGATACTGCACATCATTATTCAAAGGCGTCATAGTCCGAAGGCATTATCCTCATAGCCGGGAAACACCATTCCATGGCCTAAGGATCTCTTGATACTGCACATCATTATTCAAAGGCGTCATAGTCCGAAGGCATTATCCTCATAGCCGGGAAACACCATTCCATGGCCTAAGGATCTCTTGATACTGCACATCATTATTCAAAGGCGTCATAGTCCGAAGGCATTATCCTCATAGCCGGGAAACACCATTCCATGGCCTAAGGATCTCTTGATACTGCACATCATTATTCAAAGGCGTCATAGTCCATAGCCACCATCCTCATGGCCCAAGGACACCATTTTATGGCCTACGAATTCCTTATCATATGCTTCATGGCCCAGGACGTCATGGTCTAAGAACATCATCCCCAGCGTCCAAATACAACCTTCATGGTCCAAAGGGAATCTGCATCATGTTTAAATAACCTATATATGTTCGTGTTCACCATGTTTTGAGTTTTTCAAGTAACTCGAGAGGTAACCGTTCTGCAAACAGGATAAATCTTCGCTCCATTTCCGTTTACATCCTTTGACTACCTCAAACGTAACTGACATTGCCTACCTTTTAATCTTTGACCGTTCACATATATGCCTCATGATACACCTGTAACGTTCATTTTTCATTCATGACTCCGCTTACGATACTATCCTACCTAGAAAAATCCTTTTCAAAACATACAACCACTCTTATAACAATTCCATCGGTTTCGCTCGCAGTTGGATCCAGAACTACAAACGGCCTGATTCCCGTAACACCAGAGATATGTAGGAAACTCAAGAACCAGGGTTCGACCCCCATTTTTTCAAATCACACCATTCCCCACTCAATTCGGACAAAATAGGTCATTATTGCTCTTTACCCGACAACTCTTTCATCATTCTCGGATAAAGATGGGCAGTTGTTGATACGTCCTCATATTTTAAATAAGAATATATACTTTCAAAATTTTATTTTTGGCATCATTAATTAATTTACAAGATTTATGAGCATTTTTCTATAATTGTACATAAGTTTCAAGCTTTAAAATTGATTTTCTCGCATTTACATTACTGAAATAGTTATTGATTACCTCTTTAAATTATTTCAGGATGACTTAATCATCCAAATTATTATTTGCGTTCATATATATATTTTAAATATTTTTTACTTTATTTCATATAATTATATTAGTATTTTTAGGCTATTTACACAATCTTGCAATAATAGCCTGTATTTTGTAATTTATTGCATTTGTCATTTTATTCAAGGTCAAAATGAGATTTTACATTTTTTATAATTTTCTACTATTGTTTTAAAGTATTAAGTTGCATAAATAGTATTTTTATATTTTTATTAAATTATTTCCCCCTAATCTCTTATTGTAAAATTTGGCCAAAATTAGTTCGGACCAATTAAAGTCCAAACAAACTAGCCCATCCTAATCAATCCCCTAAAGCCCAACACAAAACGACCTAATATGTCTGCCCTAGTCAAAAACCCGAACTAACTCATTTAAACCTCAGTCTTTGATCAAAAGCGATCAACGGCTCACAACACCTTACATTCTTTCCTTATATCCCCTCACCCAAACCCTAATCCCCATTTTCCTTCAGTATCCACCTCTCAAATACTCCCTCTTTCAGATACCCTAGACGTTTTCTTCAATCTTCTCCGAATCCGATCAAATCATAATTTCCTTCTGTGATTTTCTTACCTTTTACGTGTTACCTCATTGTAACTTACATGATTATGGTATTACATAGTATTTGTCCTATTTTTGGCAAGTACCAATCTTCCGAATCAAACACAATCATCACTAGCTCCTCAAGATTCAGACGATTCTTCGTCTATATACATTTATGGAGAGATTATATGGGTTCGATTCAGTGAGATTCTTGACTATCCATCATGAACTAAGTTTACCTAATTTTTCTCCTAATCTGATTCTAATTTGATTTTGCATGCTATTATTTCCTTAATTTAATTTGATTTACTGTGTTTCCTTGTTTGTTTGTTCAATTTCTATTACTATATAAACCCTTCCCATAATCCCCTTTAACGTACCTTAATCATTGTTATTCTCTCACTCTCACGTGTTCTAAATTATTCTGAAACTTGGGCGCTTGGCCGGCTAAAATCCAAGGCCACCAGAATCCTCTCTATCTATCTCCCTAGTATGAGCATTGCTCGGGGCTCGTTCGAAGCTCCTATGAACTCTGATGCACTAGGGTTTGGAGTTTTTGCTATTGTTCTTACTTTGCTACTGGGGCTTGGTGATTCTCCTCTATTTGTTATTAAATCTGCAAACTGGTAAGTGTTCAAACTCTCGTAAGTATATTTCTTTCATGTTTGTGTTCATGCTTATGAATATCTGCGTTATGTGGGCCTTTCTTAGCCAATATCATATTGTGCCGACCTTACTTTGAATTTCTTCTGTAATCTTTCATCAGAACTTGTATAAATTTGCATATGTTAATTCATGTTTAGTTAATTTGGATGAATTCTGGTTCGTTATGCTTGTTTGATGTTGTCGTGTTTATGTATGCTTAAATTCCTACATTGACCATTTAGTATCAAACCCTTTCTCATACCTCACTTTAAACATTTGTACTGAAACACCTATGGAATTAATGCCTACCTAGAATTTGCCTTAATATGTCTCTTTCTGCTGAACCGTTTATATGAATTTTATTGTTACCTTGGAAATTAATCCCTGACCATCCCATGTTACAACATTGTCTTAATATCTACCCTAAATATGTTTCTCTGCTATCTGTAACTCTGACGATTGTATTCATTTCTTTTCAATCTCGTAGTCTTTAGCATTGCCTAAGACTTCTAGGATAAATGTTCCCCCTCTTCTCTTATGTATGATAGACTGATAGGAGTCCTGATGTATGCTTGTCCTGTTAATGTTTAGTTGATCTATTCTTTTATTCACCATAAGTTTCTTTGAAATCTTTGTGCTATGATCAATGCTCATCATGTTAAGTTTCATGTTCAACCAAATGATATGTTGGCCAAACTGTGCCACTAATCTGTTGTTATGCTATTTGTAAACATATTCTCATTAGACCATCATGTTAAAACCTTCATGTGAAATCTATACTTTACTTGTTTCCTACCTATGATTATGCTAGATTGTCACTTGAAGTTCTTTAGGTTGGTCCTGAATCTTGCTTTACTTTGAAACTCTATGTGGAGTGTCTTGCTAACTCATGTTGCTTAATATTGTAACTTGAAATAATTTTTTTTGGGAAATACAAACATGAACCTGCCTGACATATGTCTCATGTGCCTTCCAATTTAATGTTATCTTGTCTATGTGCCTTTGGCTAATAGCTGCTGATAGCTATAGCCTTAATAACTGAGTGTGAGGACTCAGAGTTTTTCTTAACAAATTCAGTGAGTAGTTGTTTAGTTAAGTTGTTTATCTGCCACTATTGGGCGAGTGAATCCTCCACTTCTGCCTGGTATAGGTCTATATATGAGTTTGAAGCTTGTAATTGGTATACTTTAATACTTGAGTCAAGTTTGGGGCCGGATTTTGCTGCTTGTGCGAAGAATGAGCTTGTTGAAGGCCCTGGCAGTACTGGATTATCTTTTTTTGGGTCTGTTGTTGGGCCTACTATTTTTTCTTGTGTAATATTTATACTTATATTCATTATTTGGGCCTATAATAATTTTTAAATAAACAATTGGGGTGTTTGTGAAATTGAAAAAATGAGTATATTCTAATGCTTTCATAAAAGGGTATAAAACGTGCCTATAGGGTCTATGTGATCTACTTGTTGTTCTGTCCAACTTGCCATATACGCTATTTGGTATCATGTATTGTACACTAGTAGAAACCATGTCTATAGGGAATCACACACTCACTCACCTTGTCTATTATCAGAAGCATGAGTTTGAATGCTTACTTGTTCCCATATCCACTGCAGTGTACTTACTAGATAACATGCCTATAGGGTTATATTAATTTATGCTCTGCTAATCCTCATCTAAATACCATGTCTATTGGGTTTTAATTGATTCACTAATCGACTGCTGATGTTGTTTTATTGCTACGCTTACCTAGATAACATGCCTATATGAATAAGTGGTAAATCTGCCAACTATTATTAGAACCTAGCTATAAATACTGCTACTCATTTAGAAAGCATGCCAATAGGATCAAACGAGAGTAATTATGAGTTTTTCGATGGATATCACTACCCCCTTACACAAATCACTTAGAGCTCATGCTTATAGGTTTTATGATTTTAATCTGTCATCTCAGTAACCTAAATACCAGTACTGCCATGAGACCTTTTCTTAAACTGAGTGGTCACTTAGAAACCATGTCTATAGGTTTAAAGCAACACCTCGAATTGGAAACTGCCCATAATTTAAAATCAGCTCGCGTGCATTTGTTGTTATGTGTTGAGGCTAACTTGGCCCTTAATTGTCTTTACGTGAAGTCCTATCTGTTTTGAATGTCGCTTAGTTTTTACCATTTTGAGAAACATAAGTAAAGTCTAGAACCACCCAAATAGTAGGTCCAAAGCCTCCTGGACTATAGGCATGGGAAGGGTAGTGCATGCATTGGACACGACTTAGAACTGAATTAGAACTCTTTAGGTAAACAACTTCAACATAGTAATCAAGTAGCAGGAGATGATAGTCTGTGCCCCCTGAATAATATGAGCAACTCCTATCTAAAGGGAGTTGCGAAGTTTTATTTATGTTGTACGGGGTGATCCTTTAGGCTAAAAAACTTAGGACCCCCCTTTTCCTTTACACTTAGTCATTTAATATAGAACGTTATAGTCGTATCCTTGTAGTACTTAAGCATAGTACCAATTCCTATTGCGTTATAATGATACTCTTCGACTTTTATATTTCTCTTTGTTATTTGATCACCTAGCCTAATCCACATAGTCTTAAGTTCGGTCAGGACCCACAGTTGTGGACCTCGAAGAGTGC
The DNA here is from genome assembly GCA_000715115.1 of Nicotiana otophora. NCBI lineage: Eukaryota > Viridiplantae > Streptophyta > Magnoliopsida > Solanales > Solanaceae > Nicotiana > Nicotiana otophora. The sequence goes on from AWOL01S0032219.1 coordinate 24,956, forward strand.
CTAACACCTTCTCTTTGAGGTAATTTGAGCCCTTACCGATCTTTGGTGGCGTTGACTAGTCAAACAGAGTTATTTGTATAATAGGTGCCCTAACGCACCTTAAAAAACATTAGGTGGTGACTCCTCTCTTTTAATACTTCCTTAAAAGATTTGTCACACGTCAAAGCCCGATTTTGCGAGAAAAAAAAGGGTGATCATAACAATAGAAATAAACTAAAACAAAAGGTCTACTAGTGTGTGCCAAGACCTAGTGTCATAAGTGTATGAGCAACTAGTAGAATATACAAAAGAATACTAGTCTACTATCACAAGTGAAATAGATAGAAAATACAAGAAAAAGAAATACTCCGCCTGCTGCAGAAGGGCAGCTCACCGCGAAGTCTCCGTAAAATATTTCTTGGTTAAATCCAATTTTTATCAAAACCCTAGGTTTTTACCTAAACCCATAATTTTTACTAATTTACATGTTATAATCTACCTATAAACTATGTATTAAACTTTACATTGTGTAGAAATTACTTACCTAAAAATGTTAGATGAAATTCCCTCTCTAAGAGCTCCAAGAATCTCCCAAACAATGGAATAAATGAGCTAAATATATCTAAGTCACGCATTAAATGAAGGTTCTTCATTCTGCGATTTTCGAACCTGTGGAGGGACTTCCGCTTCTGCAGGACCGCTTTTGCGGTTAAAAGTCCGCTTACGCGGAACACGCCAGGCCTCTGGCCCATCGCACTCGCGGTCACGTCTCGCATCTGCGAACCCGCTTTTGCGGAAGATTCACCCTATCTACGGTCCAGTCCTGGCCAGCCTCAGGCCACTTCTATGATCTCCAACTCGTTTTTACGAGCTCGCACTTGTGGCCATAGCCTCGCAGGTGCGATTACACCAGAAGTCTGGTGCTTCGGTGGATGCTTCCGAAGTCTAATTTGGTTTGAGCCTCGTCCAATTAACACTTGGGGCTCCCAAGGTCCTGCCCGAATATACCAATAAGTTTGAAATCATAAAATGCACTTGCTCAAACTCTCGGAATGAACCAAACAATATTACAAATAAGAATCACACCCCCAAACCAATTGAACCAAAAATATGAACTTCAAGTTCTTCAATTTACTCCCAATGCGCCGAAACATATTTAAACTACTCGAAATGATACCAAATTTTGTGTGCAAGTCTTAAATGACATTACGGAACTATTTCCTATCTCAAATATTATTTGGACCTCGATATCACCAAAACCTACTCCAAATAAAATTTTGAAAGAACTTCAAAAACTTCAACGAACCAAACTTTACTATTAGGCGCTGAAACGCTCCCGGGTCGTCCAAACCCCGATCCGAACATACGCCCAAATCCGAAATCATCATACAAACTTATTGTAACCATAGAATCCTCATTAAAAGGTTGTTTTATTGAAATGTTGACCGAAGTCAAACTTAACCTTTTTAGTGAACCTTAAAGAACCAAGTGTTCCGATTTCAAACCAAACCCTTCCAAATCCCAAACTAATCATCCCCGCAAATTATAAAACAGTAAAAGCACGTACGAGAAGTCTTATTTAAGGGAACGGGGTTATATAAGGCAAAACGACCGGTCGGGTCGTTACAGTATGTGTTATGGTTAGGTCATTGTGGACTTTCGGAGGGTTATTTATCTATTTGTGGGTGACCTAAGTTTATTTGAGGCCCATTGGTAGGACCATTGAGGATGTGTATTCTACACCAGGTCAGATTGGTTGGCTCCTTACTGCTATTATTGAAGGATGTGTCATTCAGTTTGAGTTGAGCTTATTCGTGTTCTGATATATTCTGTGAGTAACCCTTCTATGCTACGAGGGGATGTAATTCTTTGGTTATATGCACTCATGGTGCGGTTCTATTTGGGCCTTAAAGCAGAACTTGAGCGAGATGGGTATTAGGATGTTGAATGATTGATTGCGCATTGGTTATGTTCTTTCTGGACTCTGGTATTGTGTCATTTGTTTCTCCATAGTTATGGTCATGCACCTTGGATACTTGATGTCGAATTGCACATGGTTGTTGATTTTGGGCATGGTGGATTGAGGTATTTTATATGGACCGGTGTTTGGATAGGGTCATACATTGCAGTAGAGTTATGTTGACATATGATCTTTTGTGATTGATTCGGGTGTCTTGGTTCTACTATGTATGATGGTCTCATAGCATTGCGGTTGTGGTGGTACTTGTTGAGCACAGTTTTCTCATTTGAATCATTTTTCATTTTATTGGGTGCGTTAAGTTATTGCGTATTGCACTAGAAAAAAATTAGAATTAGCTACGAACGTCGTAGCTAATTTGTCGCTAAAATGCTCGTAGCTAGCAGAATTTCTTGATAATCTATTGCTAATCCATCGCTAAATGATATTAGCAATGGATTTTTCTGTTTAGCTACAGAATTTGACCGTCGCTAAAACCTGTGTTTTTAGTAGTGTTGGTGCATGGATTGCACGATTTGTGGCTCTAGGTTGTATTGGTTTTGTATGTCAATGGAATATTTGTGTTTGGTGAGATGAGGTCATTGGATCTAGAATGGGTACTATCGGATTTTATTGCAATATATATGGAGGATTTGGCTTTGGTTACTATCAGATTTTATTGCAATATAATATTGGAAGTCGGCTTAGGATTTAGCTTTGGTTCTGACTGGACGAGATAGGGCTCCATGACTTGTTGATATGATAAGTGGTTCTGAGTTTCTGCATATATCTTTCATCATTGGCAGTATGCGAAAGTTTTAGAATGGGGTTTTGTTCGATATGAGGTTTATTACCGGTATTGGGTTGTTTTGAGCAGCTATTCTCATTAGAAGTTATTGCTATAAGTATTTGAGTTATGTAGTATATCATGTGATTGGGTCTTGGATTATGGTTATTCTTGATGCAGCTTATTCAGGCTTATGCAATGTGTAGATGCGAGATTCAGGACTTATAGGAAATTCTGGATGTTGGAAATTGGAAACTAAGGTTTATGGGCTAGGTTGAATTAAGAATATTTAGTTTGGTTATGTCATCAGGCTTATATGAATTAGGATGACATGGGATCACCCCTGGGTATGTGCATGGTAAGGTTACACAGCGGTTTGATGGCCTTGGAACGACTCTTGGCACTTTCGAGGACGAACGTATGTTTAAGTGGGGAGAATGTAACGACCTGACATGTCGTTTTGAGCATTTGCACTTCGCTCGATAGTTTGAGGGAATGAGTAGCTTCGTATGATGTATTATGACTTGTGTGAATCATCGGTTTTGGTCTCAGGTTATTCGGGATCGATTTGGAAGAATGAATTTCATGATTGAAGCTTTACGTCGGAAAAGTTGACCAAGTTTGAATTTTTAGTATTTGACCTCGAATTGGAGTTTTTTTGGTTCCGTTAGGTCCGGATGATGATTTTGGACTCGGGGGTATGCCCAGATTTGCATTTGGATATTTCTAGAAGGTCGCAACTTGGCGAAAGTTGAAAACTTGAAGGTTTGAAAAATTCATAAGTTTGACCGAGAGTTGACTTTGAGGATATCAGATTCGGATTGTGGTTCTGAGAATTGGAATAGCTTCGTTATGTCATTTGGGACTTGTGTTCAAAATTTGAGTTCATTCCAAGTTTATTTGGTATGTTTTGGCGCGCGTTTTGGATGTTGAAAGTTCAAAAGTGTATTAAGTTTTATTTGAAGTGTGATTCATATTTTTGATGTTGTTATGCGTTATTTGAGGCCTCGAGTATGTACGTGTTATGATATGGGACTTATTGGTATATTCGGACAGGGTCTTGAGAGGCTCGGATGAGTTTTGGATGAGGTTCAGATTATTTTGTCGCATGTTGCAAATTGATAAGGCTGTTGGCTCTAGTATAACCGCATCTGCGGAATATTGATCATAGAAGTGACTACACTGATGCAGGGTTCTCTTTGCAGAAACAAAAATGGGCTTTGTTTGGATCTATCGTAGATGCGAAAGTTGGGGTGCATCTGCTATCCCGCAGAGGCTAGGAAAAAGTCACAGATGCGACGAGATATGCAAAAGAGTGAGTGGTTTGTCGCATCTGCGTGTGCGCAGAAGCGGGGAAAGTTCTACAGGTGCAAAGGCTGGTCTTCAGAGGGCTTCGCAAAAGTGTGATTTTACCGTTGAATCGAAGGTCGCCAATGCAACAATATGACCTCATATGCGGAAATGCTGGGCAGATTTTATACATATCGAGGGTTGGCCATTTTTATCACATTGAGCTATAGACTTCGGAATTGGGCGATTATTGAGGCGCTTTTCACGACATGGATTGGGATAGGTGTTCTCAACTCGGTTTTGATTATATTTCATGAATATATCTTTGATTTTGGCATTTGGATTATGAATTTTAAAGAGAAACTGGGGGTTTGCCTAAAATTTCATAAAGGGTATTTTTAAGTTTTAAAGATCGATTCGTAGTCAGATTTGAGTGAAACTAGTATGGTTGGACTCGTAATTGAATAATTTTTTGGATTTTGTGAGGTTTGTTGGGTTTCGAGGTGCAGGCCTCAGATCGACATTTTGGTTGAATTTGGGCTTTTGATTAAAGATTTGACCTTTATCATTAGGAATTATTTCCTTAGGCATTATTTGATGTGTTTGAGTTGCTTTTGGCTAGTTTCGAGTTGTTCGGAGTTCAGTACGCACATGATGGAATTTGTGGAGCATTGTTTGGCTTGTTCGAGGTAAGTAACACTTCTAACTTGGTACTTAGGGTATGAAATACTGAATTACGTGTTATGTAATTGATGTGAGGTGACGTGCATGCTAGGTGACATCCGCGTGGGCGTGCATCATAGGAATTTTGATTTAGTCGATTCCATGGAGATATGTATCTATCTTATCTGAACAGTTTTACTGTAATCTATGTGTTAGGGCACTTGAGCATTAATTTATGCTAGAAGTCATGTTTAGGCTATATGTTGGTACTATTGAGACCACAATGCTCGTTCTTTGATGTTGAGTTATTTGCTTAATTGCAGTTATCTACTCAGTCGCATTCATTATTAAATATCATGTCTCAGTCTCCGTTATCGTATATTGCCACATCTCATATCATTGATTTGGGCTGCTTAGCATGAGTGTTGTGAGCTTGAGAGACTGGAGTGATTGATGACTGAGTGTGGTCGATGGCCTGTTGCGAGTGATATTTATGCGATCGGGCTGCACTCCGCAGCAGACTTTATTTATTCATTCCAGGATTTGGATTATTATAGTGAGCACAGTTGCTATTGATCTTTGGGCTAGATATACCCTTGAATCATTTGCATTAGGTTGAATATGCCCTGGATTTATTTACATTTGGGCTGGATCTGCCCTGTACAGTATTGAGTGACTGAGTGTGAGTATTTACTTATGTTTGGGCTGGATCTTCCCTAGGTTGGATCTGCCCTATACAGTTGTGAGTGACTGAGCGTGCTGAGTATTAAGCATGATGAGTAAGAATACGAGACAGTGAGATTGAGTTCTCTGAGAGTGCGAGTACATGATTTCATCATTGAGATGCATTGCTTTTGACATGCATACTTGGCATACGGCATAGAGATGCATTCATGATTTCACTTGCACATCGACATGTAGGTATAGATATGTACTTTCCTCATGATATTTGAAAATGAAACACCTTAATTATTGTTGAAAGATTTTTGGGAAAAATCACAGTTTTTAGACTTACTCGTATCTTTGGTGATTTGGTGAAACGAATTGAGTTTTACTGACATCTTTGAAAAGCATGCCTATTTTCCCATAATTTTGAATGAGTTGAGCATCATATCTCTGAGTTATTCCTTGTACCATTTTTATTATGTTGTTATGAATTGTAGCTGGGTATTGGAGTTGGACTCTGACCCTTGTCCCAGCTCGTCACTACTTTCAACCTAAGGTTAGGTCTGTTACCTATTTAGTACATGGGGCCTGTTGTACTCATACTATACTTCTAGACCTTGCGTGTAGATGTTGGATGTTGATGTGGCTGCGTACAGTGGGAGCTGGATTTGAAGATGTACTTGTGTTCCAGTTATGGCTATCACTTGTCCTTGGTAGCATTAGATTCGGATTCTGTTCATATACATTTCAAACATATGTTGTAATTATTTCNAATATCATGTCTCAGTCTCCGTTATCGTATATTGCCACATCTCATATCATTGATTTGGGCTGCTTAGCATGAGTGTTGTGAGCTTGAGAGACTGGAGTGATTGATGACTGAGTGTGGTCGATGGCCTGTTGCGAGTGATATTTATGCGATCGGGCTGCACTCCGCAGCAGACTTTATTTATTCATTCCAGGATTTGGATTATTATAGTGAGCACAGTTGCTATTGATCTTTGGGCTAGATATACCCTTGAATCATTTGCATTAGGTTGAATATGCCCTGGATTTATTTACATTTGGGCTGGATCTGCCCTGTACAGTATTGAGTGACTGAGTGTGAGTATTTACTTATGTTTGGGCTGGATCTTCCCTAGGTTGGATCTGCCCTGTACAGTATTGAGTGACTGAGTGTGAGTATTTACTTATGTTTGGGCTGGATCTTCCCTAGGTTGGATCTGCCCTGTACAGTATTGAGTGACTGAGTGTGAGTATTTACTTATGTTTGGGCTGGATCTTCCCTAGGTTGGATCTGCCCTGTACAGTTGTGAGTGACTGAGCGTGCTGAGTATTAAGCATGATGAGTAAGAATACGAGACAGTGAGATTGAGTTCTCTGAGAGTGCGAGTACATGATTTCATCATTGAGATGCATTGCTTTTGACATGCATACTTGGCATACGGCATAGAGATGCATTCATGATTTCACTTGCACATCGACATGTAGGTATAGATATGTACTTTCCTCATGATATTTGAAAATGAAACACCTTAATTATTGTTGAAAGATTTTTGGGAAAAATCACAGTTTTTAGACTTACTCGTATCTTTGGTGATTTGGTGAAACGAATTGAGTTTTACTGACATCTTTGAAAAGCATGCCTATTTTCCCATAATTTTGAATGAGTTGAGCATCATATCTCTGAGTTATTCCTTGTACCATTTTTATTATGTTGTTATGAATTGTAGCTGGGTATTGGAGTTGGACTCTGACCCTTGTCCCAGCTCGTCACTACTTTCAACCTAAGGTTAGGTCTGTTACCTATTTAGTACATGGGGCCTGTTGTACTCATACTATACTTCTAGACCTTGCGTGTAGATGTTGGATGTTGATGTGGCTGCGTACAGTGGGAGCTGGATTTGAAGATGTACTTGTGTTCCAGTTATGGCTATCACTTGTCCTTGGTAGCATTAGATTCGGATTCTGTTCATATACATTTCAAACATATGTTGTAATTATTTCAATTCAGTTTTGTAAAAATCTAAATCATAGAAGGTCATAATTTGTATTACTAGTCCTTGGGAAATGTGTAAAGGTTCAATTATTTTATCATTCATTTGTCTCAATAAATTTCATTAATTTGGATAATTGTTAATTGGCTTACCTAGCGGGTTGAGTTAGGTGCCATCACGACTAGTTAGATTTTTGGTCATGACAAGTTGGTATCAGAGCCCTAGATTCATAGGTTCTACGAGTCATGAGAAACTATCTAGTAGAATCTTGCGGATCGATATGTTGACGTCCATACCTATCTTCAAGAAGCTACAGGGAATTTAGGATAAACTTCCCATCTTTCTTTCCTTACCATGCGGTAAAGATTCAGCTTGAAGCGTAACTCTTTGAATGTGATGTCCCGATAGGTCATCTTGAGTTTTAAACCCTAATTCTGTGTTTCAAAATCTCAAATACCTCATTTTAGCCTTTCTCGATTTGCGTGCTCAGTCCGTGTNTGGGCTAGATATACCCTTGAATCATTTGCATTAGGTTGAATATGCCCTGGATTTATTTACATTTGGGCTGGATCTGCCCTGTACAGTATTGAGTGACTGAGTGTGAGTATTTACTTATGTTTGGGCTGGATCTTCCCTAGGTTGGATCTGCCCTGTACAGTTGTGAGTGACTGAGCGTGCTGAGTATTAAGCATGATGAGTAAGAATACGAGACAGTGAGATTGAGTTCTCTGAGAGTGCGAGTACATGATTTCATCATTGAGATGCATTGCTTTTGACATGCATACTTGGCATACGGCATAGAGATGCATTCATGATTTCACTTGCACATCGACATGTAGGTATAGATATGTACTTTCCTCATGATATTTGAAAATGAAACACCTTAATTATTGTTGAAAGATTTTTGGGAAAAATCACAGTTTTTAGACTTACTCGTATCTTTGGTGATTTGGTGAAACGAATTGAGTTTTACTGACATCTTTGAAAAGCATGCCTATTTTCCCATAATTTTGAATGAGTTGAGCATCATATCTCTGAGTTATTCCTTGTACCATTTTTATTATGTTGTTATGAATTGTAGCTGGGTATTGGAGTTGGACTCTGACCCTTGTCCCAGCTCGTCACTACTTTCAACCTAAGGTTAGGTCTGTTACCTATTTAGTACATGGGGCCTGTTGTACTCATACTATACTTCTAGACCTTGCGTGTAGATGTTGGATGTTGATGTGGCTGCGTACAGTGGGAGCTGGATTTGAAGATGTACTTGTGTTCCAGTTATGGCTATCACTTGTCCTTGGTAGCATTAGATTCGGATTCTGTTCATATACATTTCAAACATATGTTGTAATTATTTCAATTCAGTTTTGTAAAAATCTAAATCATAGAAGGTCATGATTTGTATTACTAGTCCTTGGGAAATGTGTAAAGGTTCAATTATTTTATCATTCATTTGTCTCAATAAATTTCATTAATTTGGATAATTGTTAATTGGCTTACCTAGCGGGTTGAGTTAGGTGCCATCACGACTAGTTAGATTTTTGGTCGTGACAAGTTGGTATCAGAGCCCTAGATTCATAGGTTCTACGAGTCATGAGAAACTATCTAGTAGAATCTTGCGGATCGATATGTTGACGTCCATACCTATCTTCAAGAAGCTACAGGGAATTTAGGATAAACTTCCCATCTTTCTTTCCTTACCATGCGGTAAAGATTCAGCTTGAAGCGTAACTCTTTGAATGTGATGTCCCGATAGGTCATCTTGAGTTTTAAACCCTAATTCTGTGTTTCAAAATCTCAAATACCTCATTTTAGCCTTTCTCGATTTGCGTGCTCAGTCCGTGTATTCTTCCCAAGGCTTTTACGTTAAAAATTAGTAAAATACGAAATATTTCTTTCAAAATCCATTTGACTTGACTTCGGTCAAATATTTGAGCTAACAGCCCGTATCCATGCTATAGCGGTACCGGTGAGTCCGTATCGTGATTTGGGACCTAGGCATATGCCCAGAATCAAATTCAGAGGTCCCTAGCTTGAGTTATGGCTTTTTGTCAAAATTTGAAGTTTAAAGGTTTAATGAATTTAAAGGTTTGACCAATATTTGACTTTGTTAATACCGGGTATGTATTTTTGATCGCACGAGCGAGTTCGTATGAGGTTCTTGGACTTGTGTGCATATTTAATTTGGAGCCCTGAGGGCTCGGGTGTGTTTCAGATAGGCTACAAATGGTTTAAACTTACAAAATTTCTAGTTTCTTGAGCTTCTGTTGTACCTGGTGTCATGTGCTTAGCGATCATGAAGCCGTTCTCGCAATCGGAAGGGGAGTTTAGGATAGGGGAGATTTTCTTCATCACGAATGCGATAGTTGGGTCGCGAACGTGGAGTGTTGGGGGTTTTACCCTCCGCGAACACGACCAGCTTCTTGCGAATGCGTAGGCTTGGGACCTCGTGGGGGGGAGGGATTTGACCATTACTCTTCGTGAACGTGACACAAGGCACGCGAACATGTAAGAAAGTTGGTGTAAGCTTACGCGAACGCGAAGGGTATCTCGCGAATGCGTAGGCTAATTAAGATGCTGCTTCGCGATCGCGTCAGGCCCTTTGCGAACGCGAAGAAAGCCTGACGCCCTGTGATTTAAATGTTCAAAAAATGGGATTTCTCCCATTTTTCATAAACCCTCCATTAGAGCTCGGCCTAGAGGCGATTTTGAAGAGAAAACTCAACACCAATTCATAGGTTTGTACACTTTAACTTATTTTCTTCCATTTCATACATCACCTGTTAATTTCTAGCCCTAATCATTGTCCTTCCATGGTAGAAAACTAGGGATTTAGGAAGAACTGAGGGTTTTTGAAAATTAGGGATTTAGACTTCAATTTGAGGTCGGATTCCAAAACTAATTATATAATCGGGCTCGGTAGTGAATGGGTAAATGGGTTTTGGTCTGAACCTCAGGTTTTGACTAAGCGGGCCCAGGGTCGATTTTTGCATTTTAGGGAAAAGTGTGGAAATCCTAAATTTATGCATTTTAATTGATTCCTTTAGCAATATTTGACATTATTGAGTCAATTGTGGTTAGATCTGAGTGGTTTGGAGGCGGATTCTAGGGGAAAGGCCCCGGTAGAGCTCTGAGTTTGATGCGGAGTGAGGTAAGTGTTGAGTTTAACCTTGATTTTAGGTAATAAGCAACCCTCTGACTATGTGCTATGTGAATTTCATGTGTTGCGGCGTATAATGCGAGGGGACGAGTGCTTATACGCTGCTGAATTACTTGTTTCCCTGATTTTCCGCTTTTCTTTAATTATCTCCTTCCTTGCCTTAACTGTTATATGCTCTAAATGCCTTCCATGCTTTATTTGGTACTTGTTAATCATTGTTTCTCCTGTTAAAAATGTTACACATTTCCATGCTTTCATGACTCGTTGTTATTGCCTTAATTGACTTACTTGCACCTTTTAATTGTCATTTACCGGACTTGTCTTGCTGTGAAATATTACATATGTGAGTCCTCAATTTGGTACGAGGCTTCCTTTCTGATTCAGCTTCATATTCGTCAATCGTAGAGGTTCGTGTGATTTGAGTTATTGATTTGATTGTACTCGATGCATATTTAAGATTAATATGGTGGGATCGGGTTGCACGCTGCAACAGGTGAAATAAGGGTGAAGATATGGTGGAACAAGGGTGAATATTTACAGATATATTGGAATCGGGTTGCGCGCCGCAACATATATTTATTTATGATTGTTGATGTTATTATGGTGGAATAAGGAAGGATTGTGTTGTACGGTGGGATCGGGTTGCGCACAGTAACAACCTATGTCTTTCTATTTCCCTGTAGTGTGTTGGTTTTCGGTATTTTTCAGACGAAACTCTAAGGATTGTAATTCTGATTGTTACTGGTTTTTCTTTGAGGATTTAGCTATTATCTTTAGTTAACTGCCTTATTTCGTTCTGTATTTTCCTTTCCGATCTTTATTTTATACTGCGTACAGGTTATAGTGTAAGTGACCCATCTTAACCTTATCATTACTTCTTCGAGGTTAGGATTGGCACTTAAAAAATACATGGGGTCGGTTGTACTAATACTATACTCTGCACTTCTTGTGTAGATTTTGGAGTCGGTCCTAGTGGCGGTCATTAGCGTGCTCGGTTGCCTAGCTTGCGGAGACTTGAGGTATAACTGCTCATCATCCACCGCTCCTAGAGTCCCCTTTCCTTTTTATTAGCTGTGTATTTTGCCTCAAACAGTTCATGTTTTATTCAGACCCTTATTTGTACTATTCTAGTAGCTCGTGCAATTGTGACACCGAGTTCAAGGTTGTATTAAATATTGCAATTGTTGTGGCTTCCGCATTTTCACTTTAGATTATTATAGTTATTTCATTTCTTTCTATCATTTATTTTGAACTATTTATAATTGATGAATTATTCTAGCGTTGGCTTGCCTAGCAAATGAAATGTTAGGCGCCATCACAATCCCGATGGTGGGAATTTTGGGTCTTGACAAGTTGGTATCATAGCACTAGGTTACATAGGTCTCATGAGTCATGAGCAAGCATAATAGAGTCTGGAGGATTGGTACGGAGACGTTTGTACTTATCTTCCAAAGGCTATGGAGTTTAGGAACAATTTCACTTATATTCTTCTCTGTCGTGCGCTTTTAATCTACTATTGATGATTGAACTCTTCTATTCTTGATCTCTCGCAGATGGTGAGAACACGCACTGCATCTTCAGCTTGACAATAGTCGGAGCAACGAGGGGCATATGTCGAGGTCGAGGTCGCGCCAGAGGCCGAGGCAGAGGCAAAGCTCAGCCTAGACTTGAGTAGCCGCACCAGAAATGGAGCCTCAGGTAGACTTTGATGAGGAGGTTCCAGCGCAGACTATACATGGTGCACCAGCTCAGGTCCCAGAGGGGTTCATCGCCACCCCAGTGCTTCAAGACGCTCTATTCCGTTTGGTGGGCCTTATAGAGAGTGTGCCCAGGCCGGTACATTTCCTGTGGCACCAACCATATCTCAGGCTGGGGGAGGAGCACATAATCCCACTACTCACACTCCAGAGTAGATGGCTCACCAATATCATACACCAGCGGCCCCGCCAGTTGGGGTAGTTTAGTCGGTTGTTGCGGCACAGGCCGGTGATAAGCCCGCCATGTATTCTGAGGGCTTATTCAGGTTAGACAAGTTTACCAAGCTCTTCGCAGTTCACTTCAGTGTTGCACCTTATGAATACCCACAGGATTATCTTAACCGCTGCCATCAGGTGCTGCAGAGCATGAGTATAGTTGAGACCAATGGGGTCAATTTTGCTGTGTTTCAGATGATGGGTTCTGCCAAGAAATGGTAGAAGGATTATGTATCTACCAGACCAGCTGGATCGCCTGATCTTACTTAGGACCAGTTCTCTTATCTATTTCTAGAGAAGTTTCTTCCTATCACACTGAGGGAGGATTACTGTAGGCAGTTTGAGCCTCTCCAGCAGGGCAGTATGTCAGTCACTCAGTACGAGACTCATTTTGCAGATCTAGCTCATCATGCCCTTATCTTTCTTCCTACTGATAGAGAGAGGTTGAGGAGGTTTATTGATGGACTCATTCATCATGGGGGTGAGATTTCCTTTCAAACGGCTGCTAATGTTGCTAGGCGGATAGCGATGGTTCTTGCATAGAAGTAAGGCTGACATGTGGGCCGGTCTAAACGGTCCCGGTCCCGGTCCTAGATCGGTCCCTAAATAAACGAATCTACCGGTCCCAGTCTAAACGGTCTTTTTATAGGAACCGGCACAGGATCGAGCCCACGAACTCATGGTCCCGAGCTAAATGGGCCGGTCCCGCAGGCTAAGTGGGCTAACGGCTAAAATATTGATTTTTTTAAAAACATTATATAGAAATTAGAGACAAAAAGATGTTAAAAGGCAATGCCTTGTAAATTTACTATCGAATTGTGACCTAAATTGTTTAATTCAAATTTAAAGATGAAAATATTGTATAGAGATATTCAAAGCAATGCCTTGTAATTTTATTATAGAATTAAAAAAATATGGCAATATCTTTCTTTAGTCTACCTCCCCCCTATGGAATGAGCACAACAAGATAGTAATACCACCGTTGAGAAGAAAAAGAAACTAATCAAAATGTGCTACTATTTTTGTATCATACAAGTTACATGGTATCTCTTACAAACTTCATAAATCCTTCAAGGTACGGAGGAATTTCCGTTGGTGGTGATGAAACATTAGCTTGGTCATCGTCGCTACCATTGTCGGGCGAAGCAGCATCCACCACAAGTTCAACTAACATTTCTTCGTAAGCTTCGTCTTCCTCTGGTTGTGATTCAGCAAGTCCAAAATTTCTTCTTTCCAAACGGATCCAATCTCTGAAAAGTACTGATTTTTCCAAGATCTCCCTCATAGACGCTCTATTATAACCGATTTGAAGTCTTGCTTGACTGAAAGCGCTCTCCGATGCCACTGTTGAATCTTGAATAGTTAAAATGTCTCGGGCCATCCTTGAAAGAACCGAAAAGTGTTTTTCTTTGTCCTTCCACCATTGGAAAAGATTAAAGGATTCGTCGGGATTCAAGCTCATTTTGTTGTGAAAACGCATTACTACTAGAACCTTGAGAACCCCTAAACCCCGCCCAAGCACTAAGTGCTCTTACTCCTGCAGTTCTTTTAGATGATTGAGAATCATCATCATCATCATCATCATCATCAGAAGAAGAAGAAGAAGAAGAAGAAGAAGAAGACGAAGAAGGAGTTGGAACATTTGGTCTAGCATGATTTAATGCAACTTGATAAGCATTATAAATAGTTTGAGAATTTATTCTAATTGAGGCTATTTCTTCCGGAAGTTGAGGCAACTCATCATTTTCAAGTGATAAACCATTATAAACAGTTTCATACCAAAATTGAGGAGCTCCTAATTTGATACAAGGATTTAACAAAGCAGCAACACCATAAATATGGGGAATAGAGAAAAAATATTTTTTAAACCTCTTTCTCATATAATCAATAGCAAGTTTATAAATTTCCCCACACTTTGAAAAATGAGCAAATAAATTTGCAAGTTCTGCAATATAAACTAAATAGTTACAATATGAAATTTTTCTAAAAACTCAACAAGCATTTTAACATTAGCCCAATCCCCATTCGTAAGATGCTCATCATCATCACTTACATGTGCATTAAACGTTCATTTTATGGGGTTTCTATATTCATATGCAACAACCAAACTTTCATACATGTAATTCCATCTAGTTGGACAAGGTTTAGGAACCTTTCTTTGTCATAGGCCACATCCATCGCATCTTTTAAAATATTCTCTACATCTACTTCTACGGTTTGAATGAAAAAGCCAGTTAAGAGCCATTTTAACCTTTTCAATTTGAATATTTAAAATTCTCATAACATCACCCACAATTAAATGGTAAATATGACAAATACATCGAACATGAAAAATATTACTAAATGCAGGATTTAGCGTGGTGGTAAGAAAGTCTATAGCATTTGTGTTATTAGTAGCATTATCCATTGAAACCGACATTATTTTATCACCAATGCAAAAATATCTGCAAATATCCATAACTGTGCTAGCAATAAACTACTTGTATGACGTGAAGCAATTATTCTATAAGCAATTATGCGCTTTTGCACTATCCAATCCTCATCAATCCAATGACTGGTAACTGCAAGGTAATCACAGTCATTACCACTTCTACCAATATCCGTTGTAATAGCAACACGATAATTTATATGAGTAAATAAATAGCGCAAATATTGTTCATATTCATGCTTATATTTATAAATATCACTCTTTACAGTTGTGCGAGAAAAACCTTTATAAGTAAGATTAAAACAAATTCTAATATAATACACAAACGAAGGGTCAGAAGGAAAACTATATGGTAAGCACATAGCAGTTACCATTGTTTCCAATTCTTCCCGATTTTTTGGATCATAATATAAAATACCACTTATAACAGTGCTAATTCCCGGTTAAAATTGATTTGAATAGGTACTAGGGTCAGCATGACTAGGACTAGGTACACTTTCCCCTCGGCCAAAGCTTTCAGATGTTCGTATCTAACTCTATCTTTAGGGTATTTTTTTATGTGTCTAGTCAAAGTTCCTATCCCCCCTCCCCTCCCCCCCCC
>AWOL01S0032219.1:41052-59828 GCA_000715115.1 Nicotiana otophora
CCCGCAATCCAAAATATTTAAAAGCTAACTCCATACCACAAGGTTTATACTTAGCCTTATTTTGTGGAATTAGTTGAGTAAAAAATGGTCAAACATGAGATGTTCCATCCGTTTGGTAGGTTGTATAGAAAAAGTAGGGGCAGTAACAGGAGTATCAGATAGGTCATCATTTGGATTAGCAGGGTTATCACTAGTTAGGTTAACATCAGGAGCAGGACTAGTGGGTGTATCATCATCCGATTGAGTTCCATCAAGATCAATTTCCTCATCATCATTTTCATCAATAGTATTATAATTATTAAAATAAAGAGCATTCATTAATTCATGGTCTAATTGTTCACCGGCTGCAATATTATGGCAAAATTAACTCTCGGTAAATTATAATAAACTATTATCACTATCAAGAATAGCAGGTGTAGGACATATATGGGGTTTGGTTCGGGGAGCCGGGGGCAAGGGAGGAGGAACAACATGACCATTAGATTCGCCACTCTTGGATTTTCCCTTATTCTTATTTTTATCAAAAATATTTTTTAAGGAAGCCATCTTAATTAATCAAGTAATAGAAAATGAATAAAATAAACAAAACTATAATATTAAGACTTAAGAGTTGGAACGGGTTTACTGAATTGACGAACAACTTGTTGAAAATTGATTATCGTTGAAGACTTGAAGACTTCAATTCACCAACTTCATAATTTTTTCACAAATTATAACAACCTCAATAGTTTTTTACTATTTTGAGGAATGAAGTAAGAAATAGTAGCCAGTATAAAAGAAAATTAGAGAAAGATTGTGATGGATTGATATTGACTTTGTAAGAAAAATGAAAGAATGAGGGGGTATCTATAGTTGAAAATAAGGAAAAAGTGTAATTATAAAGGGTTTGGGTTAAAACAAAGTTTGGGGGGGGGGGGGGGGGGGGGGGGATTAAATGGCTCTTTTCTAAATAGCCAACGGTTGTTTTTTAAAATAGCCAAACATCTATTTTTTTTTAAAGTTAACCGTTGGGCCTGTTTAGCCCGCCAACGGACCGGTCTGGTCTCGGTCCCTTGGCGAGCCAAACAGTCCTGGTCCTAATGGTTCAAGGGCAAGAACCGGCCCACGAGACCAGCACATGCCCACCTCTAGAGGTCCTACTAGTCCCGGACCACTTAGTCTACTTGGCCCGGGATCCCGGACTTGGACCAGCCCACTTGCCACCCTTACACAGAAGAGAGGGCAGGGGTCTGATAAGAGGCCTCGTCATTCTGGTTGTTTTAGTAGTGCCTCATCTAGAGGCTGGGGGTACTTTTGGTAGGGGCCATCCTCCTAGGCCATTTTAGTTGGCGCTTCAGGCATCCCACAGTGCTTCAGGGAGTCGTGGTCCTTATGTGCCTTATTTTGGGAAGCCAACCTATAGCACACTATCAGCTCCTATCAGTGCACCTTCGATTCAGAGTTATCACCGTGGTTATCCGGCCCGTTCGGGTTAGTCTCAGTTTCAACAGCCACAACACCAGGATGGATGTCTTGAGTTCTGTGGTTTTGGGCATATCAGGAGGACCTGTCCGAGATTATTGGGCACCACGCCAAGCAAAGTTCATGTGCCATAATTTCGGCACTGATTACACCACGGCCCGCTCAACCAGCTAGAAGAAGGGGTCAGGGAGCCAGAGGTGGAGGTCAGGTCGTTATAGGTGGAGGTCAGGCCGCTCGAG
This sequence comes from Nicotiana otophora, assembly GCA_000715115.1. Classification (NCBI taxonomy): domain Eukaryota; kingdom Viridiplantae; phylum Streptophyta; class Magnoliopsida; order Solanales; family Solanaceae; genus Nicotiana; species Nicotiana otophora. The sequence goes on from AWOL01S0032219.1 coordinate 42,753, forward strand.
GTGGAGGTCAGGCCGCTAGAGTAGAGGTCAGGCCGCTAGAGGTGGAGGTCAGCCAACTAGAGCATGTCCTAGGGATGTAGTTCAGAGTGGTGGGGCCCAACCCTGATGTTATGCTTTCACAGCCAGGCCTAAGGCTGAGTCATCTGATGTTGTTATCATAGGTATTGTTCCAGTTTGCCATAAAGATGCTTCAGTTCTATTTGATTCGGGCTCTACTTATTCCTACGTGTCATTCAATATTTCTTCATATCTTGTTGTGCCTCGTGATTCTTTGAGTGCTCCTGTGTATATGTCCACACCTATTGTAAATCGTTTCTATCGTTTGTGTGTGGTTACTATCGGGGGTATTGAGACTAGCATATATATCCTACTTCTCGATATGGTAGATTTTGGTGTTATCTTGGGTATGGATTGGCTGTCACATTATCATGCTTTATATGTTCACGCCAAGATGGTGAACTTAGCCTTGCTGGGGTTGTCTCGCTTAGAGTGGAGGGTGATTCCTGGTCATTCTACCAGCAGAGTTATCTCTTATCTGAAGGCTTGGCATATGGTCGATGAGGGGTGTCTAGCTTATTTAGCTTATGTCCGTGATTCTAGTGCAGAAGTTCCTTCCATAGATTCAGTACCAGTTGTTCGTGCGTTTCTAGAGGTGTTTCCTATAGATCTTCCAGGGATACCACCCGACAGATATATTGACTTCTGTATTGATTTGGCTCTGGGCACTCAGCCCATTTCTATTCAGCCATACCGTATAGCCCACTAGAGTTGAAAGAATTGAAGGAAAAGTTCCAAGTTTTACTTGATAAGGGCTTCATTAGACCTAGTGTCTCGCCCTGGGGTGAGCCTGTGTTGTTTTGAAGAAGAAAGATGGATCGATGAGGATGTGCATAGATTACCAGCAGTTGAACAAAGTCATCAACAAGAACAAGTATCCATTGCCGAGGATTGATGACTTATTTAATCAACTTCAGGGTGCCAAGGTGTTTTCGAAGATTGATTTGAGGTCTGGCTACCATCGGTTGAGGATCAGGACATATGATGTCCCTAAAATAGCTTTTCGGACTCGGTATTGGCATTATGAGTTTCTAGTTATGTCATTTGGGCTGGGCATTATGAGTTTCTAGTTATGTCATTTGGGCTGACAAATGCCCCAGTAGCATTAATGTATTTGATACCGGCTGTTCAAACCCTATTTGAATTCCTTTGTGATTGTGTTTATTGACAATATCTTGATCTACTCCCGTAGTCGAGTGGAGCACGAGCAACATCTTCGGATTGTACTTCAGACTCTGAGAGACCGGCAATTATAAATGTTTCTAAAGTGCGAGTTTTGGTTGGACTCGGTCTCCTTTTGGGGGCACGTCGTATAGATTGAGGTCATAAAGGTGGAACCTAAGAAGATTAAGGTAGTTCAGAACTGGCCTGGACCCACTTCAGCTACAGATATCTGAAGTTTCTTGGGTTTGGCAGGGTATTACCGTCGGTTCATGGAGGAGTTTTGCATCTATAGCAGCCCCATTGACCAGGTTGACCCAAAAGGGTGCCCCGTTCAGATGGTTAGATGAGTGTGAGGCAAGCTTTAAGAAGCTCAAGACTGCTTTGACTATGGCGCCAGTGTTGGTGTTGCCCGCAGGTTCAAGATCTTACACGGTGTATTGTGATGCATCTTGTATTGGGCTTGGTGCAGTATTGATGCAGGATGTCATGGTTATTGCATATGCGTTGCGGCAGTTCAAGGTTCATGAGAAGAATTACCATGTTTATGAATTAGAGTTAGTAGCCATGGTTCATGTGCTGAAGAATTGAAGGCACTATATTTACGTCGTGTCATGTGAGGTATTCACGGATCATCGGAGCTTGCAATATTTGTTCAAATAAAAGGATCTCAATTTGAGACAGAGGAGGTGGTAGGAGCTATTGAAAAACTATGATATCACTATCTTGTATCATTCCGGGAAGGCCAATGTGGTGGCCGGTGCCTTGAGTAGAAAGGCAGTGAGTATGGTCAGCCTTGCGTATATTCCAGTCGGTGAGAGACCGCTTGCATCAGATGTTCATGCTTTGGCCAATTAGTTCATGAGGTTGGATGTTTCATAGCCCAGTCGTGTTCTAGCTTGTATAGTCACCCGGTCTTCCTTGTTTGAGCGCATCAGGGAGAGGCAGTATGATGACCCTCATTTGCTTGTCTTTAGGTACACAGTAGGTTACTGTTGGAGACGTTGGACTTTCAAGGATGCAGGGACGTATTTGTGTCCCTAATGTAGATGGGCTTCATGAGTTGATTCTTGAGGAGGCCCATAGTTCCTGATATTCTATTCATCCGGGTGCCTCCAAGATGTATAAAGACTTGCGGCAGCATTATTGGTGGAGAAGGATGAAGAAGGATATAGTTGCATATATAGCTCGGTAACAAAATTGTCAGCAATTAAAGTATGAGCATCAGAGACCTGGTGGTTTGCTTCAGAAGTTAGAGATTCCTGAGTGGAAGTGGGGGCGTATCACTATGGATTTTGTTGTTGGACTTCCACGGACTCAGAGGAAGTTCGATGCAGTATGGGTTATTGTCGACAGGCTGACCAAGTCAGCGCATTTCATTCTTGTGGTAGTTACCTATTTTTCAGAGCGGTTAGCTAAGATTTACATCCGCGAGATCGTTCGTCTTCATGGTGTGCCCGTGTCTATCATTTTTTATCGAGGTACGCAGTTCACCTCGCACTTTTGGAGTGAAGTACAGCGTGAGTTAGGCCCTCAGGTTGACTTGAGCACACTATTTCATCCTCAGACTGTCGGATAGTCTGAGCTCACTATTCAGATATTGAAGGATATGCTCTGTGCTTGTGTTATAAATTTCAGGGATTCTTGGGATCAGTTCTTGCCACTTGCGGAGTTTGCCTATAACAACAACTACCAGTTAAGCAATCAGATGGCTCCCTATGAGGCATTATAAGGGAGGAGGTTCCGATGGTCAGTTAGATGGTTCAAGTCGGGGGAGGCTCGGTTGTTGGGTATAGTTTTGGTACAAGATTCCTTGGATAAAGTCAAGATTATTCGGGATTGCCTTTGCATAGCTTAGTTTAGGTAGAAGAGTAATGTTGATCATAGGGTTCGTGATGTTGCACTCATGGTTGGAGAGAGGGTATTTCTCCAAGTTTAACCCATGAAAGGTGTGATGAGGTTCGGAAATAAGGGTAAGTTGAGCCCTAGGTATATCGAACCTTTTGAGATTCTGGAGAGAGTAGGAGAGGTGGCTTATAACCTCGCACTTCCACCTAGTTTATCAGCAGTCCATTCTGTGCTCTATGTGTCTATGCTCAGAAATTATCACGGTGGTCTGTCCCATGTGTTAGATTTCAGCTTAGTCTAGTTGGACAAGGATTTGACTTATGAGGAGGACCCGGTGGCTATTCTAGCGCGGCTGGTTCGACAGTTGAGGTCAAAGAGTTATCCTTCAGTTTGCGTATAGTGTAGAGGTCAGCCGGTTGAGGCAGCTACTTGGGAGACCGAGTCGGACATGCGGAGTATATATCCACACTTTTTTACAACTCCAGATACTTTTCTATGTCCGTTCGAGGACGAACGGTTATTTTAGAGGTAGAGAATGTAATGATCTGTTAGGTCATCTAGAGTTTTAAACCCTAATTCTATGTTTTAAGACCTCAAATACCTTATTTTAACCTTCCTCGATTTGCATGCAAAATCCTTGTCTTCTTCCGGAAGGCTTTTATGTTAAAAATTGATAAAATATGAAATTTTGCCTCAAAAATCCATTTGAGTTACTTCGGTCAAAGTTTTGAGAAAACGTACCCAAATCTATGCTTTGACGGTCCCGGTGGGTTCGTATCGTGATTTGGGACCTGGGCGTATGCCCGGAATCGAATTCGGAGGTCCTTAGTTTTAGTTATCGCTTTCTATCGAAATTTGTAGTTTAGAGGTTTAATGAATTTAAATGTTTGATCAATATCAGACTTTGTTGATACTGGGACTGTGTTTTGGTTCCGGAACTCGATATAGGTCCATTACTATATTTATGACTTGTCTACCAAATTTGGTGAGAAACGGAGTTAGTTTGACGTGATTCGGATGTCCGGTTGTTAAAATAGAAGTTCTAAAGTTTTCTTGAAAATTTTATTTGATTTGGTGTCTGATTCGTAGTTCTAGGCGTTATTTTGGTGTTTTGATCACGCGAGCGAGTTTGGTTTGGAGCCCTGAGGGCTCGGGTGAGTTTCGGATAGGCTACGGATGGTTTAAACTTAGAAACTTTCAGGTTTCTTGAGCTTCTGCTGTATCTGGTATCATTTGCTTCGCGATCGCGAAGGGGAGTTTGGGACAGTGGAGATTTTCTTCATCGCGAACGCGATAGTTGGGTTGCAAAGTATTGTGGGTTTTACCCTCTGCGAACGTGACCAGCTTCTGACGAATGCATAGGCTTGGGACCTAGGGGTGGGGGGATTTGACCGTTACTCTTCGCGAACACGGCACAAGGCTCGTGAATGCGTAGGCAAGTGGGTGTAAGCTTATACGAACGTGAAGGGTATCTCGCGAATGCATAGGCTATTGAAGTTGTTGCTTCGTGATCGCGTCAGGTCCTTCGCGAACGCAAAGAAGGCCTGACGCCCAGTGATTTAAATGTTCAAAAAAACGGGATTTCTCCCATTTTTTATAAACCCTCCATTAGAGCTCGGCCTAGAGGCGATTTTGAAGAGAAAACTTAACACCAATTCATAGGTTTGTGCACTTTAACTTATTTTCATCCATTTCTAACATCACCCATATATTTCTAGCCCTAATCATTGTCCTTCCATGGTAGAAAACTAGGGATTTAGGAAGAATTGGGAGGTTTTGCAAATTAGGGATTTAGACCTCAAGTTGATATCGGATTCCGAAACTAATTACATAATCGTGCTCGGCATTGAATGGGTAAATGGGTTTTGGTCTGAACCTTGGGTTTTGACTAAGCAGGCCTGGGGTCGATTTTTGAATTTTGGGGAAAAGTGTGGAAATCCTAAATTTATGCATTTTAATTGATTCCTTTAGAAATATTTGACATTATTGTGTTAATTGTTGTTAGATACGATTGGTTTGGAGGCGGATTCTAGGGAAAAGCCCCGATAGAGCTCTGAGTTGATTGCAGAGTGAGGTAAGTGTTGAGTTTAACCTTGATTTGAGGGAATTAGGAACCCTCAGGCTATGTGCTATGTGAATTTCATGTGTTGCAGTGTATATGCGAGGTGACTAGTGCTTATACGCCATTGAATTACTTGTTTCCCTGATTTTCCTCTTTTTCTTAATTATCTTCTTCACTGCCTTAACTATTATGTGCTCTAAATACCTTTCATGCTTTATTTTCTACTTGTTAATCATTGTTTCTCCTGTTAAAAATGTTAAACCTTTCCATTCTTTCATGACTCGCTGTTATTGCCTTAATTGACTTACTTGCACCTTTTAATTTTCATTTACCGGACTTGTCTTGCCATGAAATATTACATATATGAGTCCTCAATTTGGTACAAGGCTTCCTTTCTGATTTAACTTCATATTCGTCAATCATAGAGGTTCTTGTGATTTGAGTTATTGATTTGACTGTACTCAATAAATATTTGATACTGCTATGGTGGGATCGGGTTGCACGCCGTAACAGATGAAATAAGGGTAGATTGATATAGTGGCATAAGGGTAAATTTGTACTGATATGGTGGGATCAGGTTTTGCATCGCACCATATATTTATTTGTGATTATTGATATTATTACGGTGGAACAAGGGAAGATTGTGGTGTACGATGGGATCGGGCTGCAACAACCTATGTGTTTTTATTTCCCTATACTATGTTGGTTTTCGGTATTTTTCATACAAAACTCTAAGGATTGTAATTCTGATTGTTACTGGTTTCTCTTCGAGGATTTTGCTATTATCTTCAGTTAACTGCCTTATTCCGTTCAATATTTTCCTTTCCTGTCTTTATTTTATACTGCATACAGGTTATAGTGTAAGTGGCCCGCCTTAGCCTCGTCACTACTTCGTCGAGCTTAGGCTTGGCACTTACAGAGTATATGGGGTCGGTTGTACTCATACTACACCCTACACTTCTTGTGAAGATTTTGGAGTCAGTCCAGTGGCGGTTATTAGCGTGCTCGGGTTGGCTAGCTTGCGCAAACTTGAGGTACAGCTACTCAGCGTCCGCAGCTCCTAGAGTTCCCTTTCCTTTTTATTAGCTATGTATTTTCCCTTAGACAACCTCATGTTTTATTCAGACCCTTATTTGTACTATTCTAGTAGCTCGTGCACTTGTGACACCGGGTCACTTTAGATTATTATAGTTGTTTCAGTTCTTTCTATCATTTAATTCGAAATGTTAAAAATGGATTAATTGTTCTAACCTTGTCTTGCCTAGCAAGTGAAATGTTAGGCACTATCACGGTCCCGGCGTTGGGAATTTCAGGTCGTGACATTGAATTCCTTCCACGCATTCATATGCGCATATGAGCACTCGGTATCAGTCGTGCATCGAATAATTGTGCTTCCATGGATGAGGTGCGAGATGTGAATTTTGTGTGCTGATGATGGGCCAGTCTGGAGGACTTGAGGTCGGGTTTTGACTGTAGCTTGAGCACGGGGATTTCGATTATATGAGCATGTGCTTTTGGGCTTATATGTCCGGTAGTTTTCCTAAGTGTGGAATTTGAGGCTCGACGTGTGGTTGGATGGCAATATGATAAGTAAGATGTGACTGCGGGAAGCGTTTAGATGGTTTGAGTGTGACTAAAAGAGTTTGCTTGAGATGTATAATAGACTATTGGGTGCTTGATTTCTGTCTTGATATGACGTATAGTCTCGAGGTATGAGTGAGTTGAAGGGTCTTTCATGTTGCCTAGTTGTTGAACGAATTAGATTCTCATGCTTTTTTGATGAGTTCATACTCAGGAAGATTAAGTGAATGTGTAGTAGTTGTGGTTGTGAAAACGATATAGAGAGATGTCAGTTTGAGGCCAAGCAGGCGGATTACAACATGCGGGGTAATCTACGGATGTGTGATCCTTATGATGTTGTGTGGAGGCTTTCTTTTTACTAGTAGGTCATATTTGTGCGATTTAAGTTTGGATCGGTTGCAATTGTTGAGTTGACCGTCACGAGGAGGAATGCAAGATTTGCAGATAATTTGAGGTATTAGATGGTTTGTGTTACATGAACTTATAAAGTATTTAGTTGAATCTCACTGCGGTATTACGCCAGTAATAGGGTATGGTTATCGTAAGTTATCAGATGTTTTATTCCATGGCTTTGAGCCAAGTGGGGGAGTCTTCTATCAACTAATTGATTGAACGGTTACGTATTGTGTCGGTTTCGGTCTGAGGCATACTTGTGGATCGGTTATGACTTGTAGAATCTGATTTTGAGGATGACTTAGGCAAGGAAATTTCTGGGTGCATGATATATTACACTTTGTAGGTATATGGGAATCATGGGATGAATGAGTTGTTATTTTTGAAGGATGTAGTGCGCATGGAGTAGGAATTTTCTTAGTTTCATAGAGGTGTGGATTACTTCTTGGGTGTCGTCGTGCTAAAGGGGAACATATCGTTCGGTCCGTTTAGGCAGTGCAATTGAGATTTTAGCAAAGTGGATTACTCTCGAGGAGGTTCTAAAGAGTTTAAGATTCATATGTGGCATTTGGATTATTCAGATATGTATGGCTAAGATCTATGATTTGCGATGGATGGTGCGGGACTTGCAATATGTCTAAATCACTATGGATTCTACGTCTCTATATCAGGTAAGTGAAGCTAATAGGTTTAGATTCACAAAAGGAATCTTCAAAATAGGATTCTCGGTTGTGGTACTTTTGGGATGCTTAAAAAGGAATACGACGGCTTATGGAGCTTAGAGCGATGTGATTTTATGCTAGGATCCCTTGTGGTGAGCTTTGGGCATGGATCCTAATGTTTTGGCAAGGGGAAGTGTCAACTTGAAGATAATTCGGAAGGAACTCAGAGAAATAGGACAGTTTAGTAATAGGTTAGATCAGCACGGTAATAGATATGATCGGTTCTTTGGGTACTTGTGATGTGGTGAGTCTCTACAGGTGTTTTATGGCAATACTCTTGGGTTCGGAGACCTGTGTGGCTTGGTTGAGTTAGATAGATTCAGTTGTGATGCCTTGGTTATGTGCAATTGGACTTCGATGTGTTCTCGGTGATTTTTACCACGGTTTGAGACGGATATTTCCTGTCGGCGTGAGGAGCTTGTTGCGTATTGTGATTTTCTCCTGGATGGGATCAATGGAAGGTTTCTGATTGATCGGGTATATATTATGCTGGTGACTCATAGTTTATTATAAGGTTATCGGACTTTTCATTTGATGGCATGATAGATGCAGTGTATTTTGTGGGATTAACATTTGCATGTGCAAGGTCACGGTTTAGTTTTGAAGGGAAGGTCATATCTTAGACGGCATGGACAATTTTCAATGTTTAGATAAATGATATAACTACTTGGTATTGCCTAAGAAAGGTGCGTATCTCAGAAGGCGCATTGTGTCTTGATTTACGGATGCTTCATTGGTATTGCAGTACTCGCCTGGTTGATCGACTGCTGATATTTAGATTTTAGCTATGTGGTGCGGAAGAATTATAGAAGTATTCCTCGCGAGATGATCGCGTATGAGAGACGTGTTAGACATTCGGGCGGTGGATTTGGTATCTGATATGGTGATTTGAATATTCTATGGATTTGGAGACGATTTCTTAAAAGCATATTGTTTCGTGGTAGTGGACTGTAAATATGTGGCCCAAGCTATCCCAAGGATGGTATGTTATGGTTAGGTCATTGTGGACTTTCGGAGGGTTATTTATCTATTTGTGGGTGACCAGCGTTGATTTGAGGCCCATTGGTAGGCCCAATGAGGATGTGTATTCTACACCGGGTCGGATTGGTTGGCTCCGTACTACTATTTTTGAGGGATGTGCCATTCGGTTTGATTTGAGCTTATTCGTGTTCTGATATTTTCTATGAGTTACCCTTCTATTCTACGAGGTGATGTGATTCGTTGGTTATATGCACACATGGTATGGTTCTATTTGGGCCTTATAGTGGAATTTGAGAGAGATGGGTATTAGGGTATTGAATGATTGATTGTGCATTGGTTATGCTATTTTTGGAATGTGGTATTGTGTCATTTGTTTCTCCATGGTTATGGTCATGCACTTGGGTACTTGATGTCGAATTGCGCATGGTTGTTGATTTTGGGAATGGTGGCTTGAGGTATTTCATATGGACCGGTGTTTGGATGGGGTCACGCATTATAGCGGATTTATGTTGAGATATGATCTTTTGTGATTGATTCGTGTATCTTGGTTCTACTATGTATGATGGTCTCAAAGCATTGCGATTGTGGTGGTACTTGTTGAGCTTGCGGGACGGTTTTCTCATTTGAGTCATTTTTCATTTTATTGGGTACGTCAAGTTATTGCATATTGGTGGACGAATTGCACAGTTTGTGGGTCAAGGTTGTATTGGTGTTGTATGTCAATGAAATGGTTGAGTTTGGTGAGATGAGGTCATTGGATTTAGAATGGGTACTATCGGATTTGATTGCAATATGTATGGAGGAATAATATTGGAAGTCGGCTTAGGATTTGGTTTTGGTTCTGACTGGACGAGATAGGGCTCCATGACTTGTCGATCTAATAAGTGGTTATGAATTTCTACATCTTTCTTTCATCATCGGCAGTATGGGGAGGTTTTAGAATGGCATTTTATTCGATATAACGTTTATTATCTGGTAGTGGGTTGTTTTGAACAGCTACTGTAATCGGAAGTTAATGCTATAAGTATTTGAGTTGTAGTATATCATGTGATTGTATCTTGGGTTATGGTTATGGCTTGATGCAGCTTATTCAGGCTTATGGAGTGTGTAGTTGCGCGATTCGAGTCTTATAGGAAATTTCGGATGTTGGAAATTGAATTCTAAGGTTTATGGGCTAAGTTTAATTAAGAATCTTCAGTTTGGTTATGTCGTTAGGCCTATATAAATTAGGGTGACATGGGATCACCCTCGGTATGTGCATAAGGTTACACAACGGTTTGATGGCCTTACAAATGACTCTTGGCACGTTCGAGGACGAACGTATGTTTAAGTGGGGTAGAATGTAACGACCCGACTGGTTATTTTGAGAATTTGTACATCGCTCAGTAATTTGAGGGCATGAGTAGCTTCGTATGATATGTTATGACTTGTGTGAATTGTCGGTTTTGTTTTCAGGTTATTCGAGATCGATTTGGAAGAATGAATTTCATGATTGAAGCTTTAAGTCATAAGAGTTGACCAAGTTTGATATATTAGTATATGACCTCGAATTGGAGTTTTGATGGTTCTTTTAGGACCGGATGATGATTTTGCATTAGGGGTATGGCCGGATTTGCATTTGGATATTTCTAGAAGGTCGCGACTTGGCGAAAGTTGGAAACTTGAAGGTTTGGAAAGTTCATAAGTTTGATCGGGAGTTGACTTTGAGGATATCGGATTCGTATTGTGGTTCAAAGAATTAGAATAGCTTCATTATGTCATTTGGGACTTGTGTGCAAACGTTGAGTTCATTTCGAGTTGATTTGGTATGTTTCAGCGCGAGTTTTGGAAGTTGAAATTTTAAAAGTTCGTTAAGTTTGATTTGAGGTGTGATTCATCGTTTCGATGTTGTTATTCGTGACTTGAGGCCTCGAGTATGTCCGTGTTATGATATGGGACTTGTTGGTATATTTGGACGGGGTCTTGAGAGGCTCAGATGAGTTTCGGACGAGGTTCGAATTATTCTGTCGCATGTTGCAAATTGCTAAGGTTGCTGGTTCGGTATAACCGCATTTACGGAATATTGGTCACAGAAGCGACTTTGCAGATGTGGGGTTCTCTTCGCAGAAGCGAAAATGGGCTGTGTTTGGAGCTATCATAGATGCGAAATTGGGGCGCATCTGCGATCCCGCAGAGACGAGGAAAAAGCCGTAGAAGCGACGAGATACGCAGAAGCATAAGTTGTTTGTTGCATCTGCATGTGCGCAGAAGCGGGGAAAGTTCCGCAGGATCGGAAGGCTGGTCTTCATAGGGCTTCGCAGAAGCGTGATTTTACTGCAGAAGCGGAGGTCGCAGATGCTACAATATGACCGCATATGCAAAAATACTGGGCAGATTCTATACATATCTAGGGTTGGCCATTTGTTATCACATGTTGAGCTATAGACTTCGGAATTGGGCGATATTTGAGGGAATCTTTACCACATGGATTGGGGTAAGTGTTCTGTACTCGGTTTTGATTATATTTCATGAATATGTCTTCGATTTTGGCATTTGGATTATGAATTTTAAAGAGAAATTGGGGGGTTTGCCTAAACTTTCATAAAGCGTATTATTAAGTTTTAAACATCGATTCGGAGTTATTTTTGAGTGAAACTAGTATAGTTGGACTCGTAATTTAATGGATTGTTGAATTTTGTGAGTTTTTTAAGGTTCCGAGGTATGGGCCTGGGTTCGACCTTTTGGTTGACTTTAAGATTTTTATTAAAGATTCGACCTTTATTATTTGGAATTATTTCCTTATGCATTATTTGATGTATTTTAGTTTCTTTTGGCTAGTTTCGAGTCGTTTGGAGTACGGTACGCGCTGGATGGCAGTTTTGGAGTATCGTTTGGCTTATTCAAGGTAAGTAATACTTCTAAACTTGGTTCTTAGGGTATGAAGTCTCGTATTACATGTTATGTGATTGATGTGAGGTGACGTATATGATAGATGACGGGCGTGTGGGCGTGCATCGTAGGAATTATGATTTAGTCGATTCCATGGAACTGTATAGCTATCTTATCTAAACATTTTTACTGTACTCTATGTGTTAGAGCACTTGAGTTGTGATTTATGCTAGAAATCATGTTTAGGCTATATGTTGTACTATTGGGACCCTCAGTGATCATTCTTTGTTGTTGAGTTGCTTGCTTAATTGTAGTTATGTACTCAGTCGCATTCATCATTACATATCATATCTTAGTATTTGTTATTGTATATTGTCACATCTCGTATCGTTGATTTGGGCTGCTTAGCAAGAGTGTTGTGATCCCGAAAAACTGGAGAGATTGATGACTGAGTGAGGCCGATGGCCTGTTACGAGTGATACTTATGGGATCGGGTTGCACGCCGCAACGGACTTTATTTATTAATGCCAGGATTTGGCTTATTATAGAGTTTGGGCTGGATCTGCCCCTTCGGAGTCTACACACCCATAGTGAGCGCAGTTGCTATTGATCTTTGGGCTGGATCTGCCCTAGATTCATTTGCATTGGGCTGGATCTGCCATGAATTATTTACATTTGGGCTGGATCTGCCCTAGGTTGGATCTGCCTTGTACAGTACTCAGTGACTAAGTGTGAGTATCTATTTATGTTTGGGTTGGATCTGCTCTGTACGGTACTGAGTGACTGAGCGTGCTGAGCATTGCGCATGATAAGTGAAAATATGAGATAGTGAGATTGAGTACTCTGCGAGTGTGAGTACATGAGTTCATCACTGAGATGCATTGCTTTTGACATGCGTACTTGAGATACAGGCATAGAGATGCATTTCATAATGCTACCCGGTTTTGGTGACATTCGTGATTTCACTTGCACATTGACATGTAGGTATAGAGATGTACATTCCTCATGATATCTGAAAATGAAACACCTTAATTATTGTTGAAAGATTTTTGAGAAAAATTACAGTTTTTAGACTTACTCATATCTTTGGAGATTTGGTGAAAAGAATTGAGTTTTACTTACATCTTTGAAAAACATGCCTATTATCCTGTAACTGTGAACAAGCTGAGCATCATATCTCTGAGTTATTCCTTGTACCAATTTTATTATGTTGTTATGAACTGTTGCTGGTTATTGGAGTTGGACTCTGACCCTTATCCCAGCTCGTCACTACGTTCAACCTAAGGTTAGGTCTGTTACTTATTGAGTAGATGGTGTTGGTTGTACTTATACTACACTTTTGCACCTTGTGTGCAGATGTTGGATGTTAATGTGGCTGCGTACGGTGGGAGCTGGATTTGAAGATGTACATGTGTTCCAGTTATGGCTATCACTTGTCCTTGGTAGCATTAGATTCGGATTTTATTCATATACATTTCAAACAGATGTTGTAATTATTTCAATTCAGTTTTGTAAAAAGCTAAATCTTAGAAGGTCATGATTTGTTTTACCAGTCCTTGGAAAATATATAAAGGTTTAATTATTTTATCATTCATTTGTCTCAATAAATTTTTATTAATTTGGATTAATTGGCTTACCTAGCGGGTTGAGTTAGGTGCCATCACGACTACTTAGATTTTGGTCGTAATAATTTGACCCATTTTTAAATAGTTCATTATGTGACCCATTTTTTAATCGATAATATGAGTGGATAACTTTTTTCTTTTAACCATTTTGCCATCACTAGTAGTAATCAATTCAACCTGGACACTTCATTGAAACGCAAAGGGGGTCCAACATTTGAAATTTCACAGCTAGCTAAAATTTATATAAATTGTACAAGTTCTAAATATTTTCTCACCACTTTATTAATTTTCACAACTTATTGCTATGCCGAGGAGAAGCAAATATGGGTGTGAAAGGCAAGTTGGTTGCTTCAACAGAGGTGAAGTGCGGAGGAGACTCTGTTCATGATATTTTTCACACCAATACACATCATATACCCAACATAAGACCTAGTAAGGTCAATCATTTTGAGATTCATGAAGGTGAAATCGTAAAGGCTGGCTCGGTTGCTAGCTGGAGATATAACGAGGATAACACACAATTCCATGCTCTCTCAATATGGTTTACTTGCATCAATTTTCTCTATTTAGATGTATTTGATATTGATGATGTTTGGTTATATAAATGTATTTCGAGTAAAACATTTTGCATCACAAAAGGGAAAAAAACTTCTTTAGGTGGAAGTCATTTTCTTTATTACAACTATCTTAACACTTCTACTTGCTCCAATTAACCCTTAGACGTTATTATTAACTTTTAGCTCTCAAAAATTTCATCAAATTAGATCATTCTATGAATTGTTAATACTATTATTATCAACCTTTAATATATGCTTTCTATAATATATCTTTCACTCACCAACCAAATTAAAAAATAATTTAACATTTTTTGGCGAAATTCAACGAAAAAAAAAAGATAAAGCTATTATTTTGTGAATGTTTATATCTTTTATGAGGAATTGTAGAACAATTGAACTAGGAGTAACATCACTTGTATTTTAATGATTATAGATGGAAAAGAAAAGATTTGTAAGGAAGTGGTTGTAGCCTTTGATCCTCAGAAGAAATCAGCCACTTGAAAAGTAATTGAAGGAGATTTCTTAGAATTGTTAATTCTTTCACTATTATCACATCCATTAAAGATCAGTGGACTACATGGACATTCGAGTACGAGAAGAAAACTAAAGACACCCCTGAGCCCCTCGTTTTCATGGGTTTACTCCTTGATGTGACCAAAGATGTAGAAGGACACCTTCTCGATATATATATATATATTATTCTCACTTGCGCGCGTGCACGCGTGTGATGAATATTATTTGCTAGTTCTAGCTAGCGTGTGAAATAAATAATGTCGTGTTTGAAGTTATATATGCCAATCTCCTTCTATGGATGTACTTTCAATGGTCATGATATGTAAGATATTATGAATTTTCCAAGTTAAATATTTTACCTATAATAACTACGAGATTTATTTATTCATGTGTTGTTCTCATTCTTTTTCAGCTCCTTTTTTCTTTTGATTTCTATAATGGAAATATATGGGGACAAATATTTACAGAGATTGCATGAGCGTAACAGTGCGGTTGGTTCGAGATTGTGTAGACAATTAATGTATGTACGTTGAGGTACTTTAAAGTAAAGGGAAGCTCAATGCACAAAACATCTCGCATTCACATAAGATTCGGAATAGGAACGCACTCCAATGTGCTTTGAGGCACACTAAAGTGACTCGTATAATAGGGGATAGGTCTAGGCGTTGGGCTTCATACCTGTGATTGTTGGGAGAAATTAAAAAATAGTCAGATCTACAAGTGGTAATTAAAAAATAGTCACAGTTTCAAAAGTAATCGAAATTTAGCCTATTTTTATGTAAAGATAAATCTGAACGAAAACATTGTTCAGAATCCGAAAAATATTCCAGCATAATATACTGGAGTTCGAATTTTTTATATGTGAACTTTTAGCATAATATACTGGAGTTCTAGTATAATATACTGGAGTTTCAGCATAATATACTGGAGTTCCAGCATAATATACTGGAAGTTCATGCACAAGTGCTCCAATCTCCAACATAATATGCTGGAACTTTCCGTGTGCTGGAGTTCCAACATAATATGTTGAAAGTTCATACACGGGTGCAATAATGTAATGACCCGATTGGTCGTTTTGAGTATTTTAGCCCCGATCCCCTATTTATTACCTCCTCTATGTTATATTGTGATTATGTGACTTGCCGAGGTATTTGGTTTTGATTTCGGGTGAGTTTCGGATTGAAGTGGGATTCATAGTCCCTAAGTTGGAGGTTTAAGTTGAAAGAGTTGACCGTAGTTTGACCTTTATGTAGACGACTCCAGAATAGAGTTTTTACGGTTCCAATATTTTTGTATGGTGATTTTAGACTTAGTAGTGTGCCCGAATGTTGATTTGGAGGTCTGTAGGCCGTTTCGGCGTGAATTGACAAAAGTTAAAAAGTTGAAGGTTTGGAAGATTGAAAAGTTTGTTCGGAAGTTGACTTTATTGATATCGGGGTCAGAATCTAATTTCGGAAGTTAGAATAGGCCTGTCATGTCATTTATGACTTGTGTGTAATATTTGAAGTCAATCGGAGTTGTTTTGGCATGAATTGGCATTAGTTTTGAAGTTCGGAAGTTCATAAGTTCCTTAGGCTTGAATTGAAGAGTAATTCATGGTTCTAGTGTTGTTTGATGTGATTTAACGCTTCGAGCGTGTTCATATGGTATTTTAGGACTTTTTGGTATGTTTGGTTGAGGTCCCGGGGGCCTCAGATGTGATTAGGTTCAAGTTTGCCTTCATTTTTGGCTTTGTGAGACTGTTGAATTTTCTGATGTCTGGTTTCCTTCTTCGCGTTCGCGAGAGAGGTCTCATGTTCGTGAAGGGTATCTGGGAGGAAGGTGAGGTGTTTTCTACGCGTTCGCGAAGATGGCTACGCATTCACGAAGGTATAAGGAGTTCTTCACCACGTTCACGTATGAGGGGTCGCGTTCGCGTAGATCAGGGGTTAGTGTTCATCGCCTTCGCGTGGGGCATCTCTCATCCACGTTCACATATGGAAGCTGAGTATTTTGTGCTTTGCGAACGCGAGGCACATTTTGTGTTCGCGAAGAAGAGCACTGTAACACACCGGAAAAATTTTGAAGCACTTAAGCATTATTAAGAAAGCTGATGTGCGCTAAGTATATTATTTTGGGTGCAGACAAGGATTATTATATGAATGATATCAATTGATCATGATAATATATGTATGAGGTGCATAAAGAATGGTTTATGGTCTAAGGAGAGCCCTAAGTCCAAGTTAAATTATAAACTTCATAATAGACAAAAGTTTCAAATGAGTTCGTACAAGATCCAACTTCAAATGATCATAACTCTAATGATACGAAGTGTTATATGGTGTATTATATATCAATTGAAACATCTTTGAGTCTAGTTTCTAACGCTTTAAACCGTTCGTCATTTGGATACTCCTACAAAAGGTTATGACCAAATTACCAAAGGCTGGAAAAATACGATTCTGCGGCTAATTCTGCGATCGCAGAATCATTATGCGATCACGAAACTGCTTCTGCGACCACGAAACAGTCGCAGAATGGACCAGAACAGCCCAGTTCTGGGCACCGATTTTGGCTATCAATTGTGCGGCCAGCATACCCATTATGCGGTCCATTATGCGACCGCAAACATGATTTCAGAGGGTTAATTTTTTTATATTCATAATCCGACCCCATTTTGATAAATAGGCTTTGGGGCTTATTTTGGGGCAATTATATGAGGTTTTTTA
>AWOL01S0032221.1:4660-71283 GCA_000715115.1 Nicotiana otophora
TTTTTGGATTATGAATGAGTCGGGTAGGAAAGGTTTAATAGGCTTGCTCGACCGGATTCACTCGGTTGAGCGCCGGTCGCATTCCCCGTGGTTGGGGCATGATAGTCATAAGCTTAGGAAGTCATTCTACCAGTCTGCAACAACACCATGCCAAGACCAACACGTGAATTATTGAAATACAATGTATAAGGTCCTGAAACCGTACGCAAACCCTATATTGGAGCTGTAATAGATGGCAACCATCCGCAATGTGACAGTAGTAGTCTACCCTAATAACACGGGGGAATACATCCCGGACTATATTGTATCATTATCACAACTCGTCGGTGCCCAGCGGATATAGGGTACTCAACATCGGATATGGCTGAATGAGACAAAACTGAAGATATAGGCTTTAAGCCGAGATAAAGTCACACTATAAGGAATCAAGAAAGGGAAATTTCCTAAAGATCTATATCATCTCGAAGATAAGTACAGACGTCTTTGTACCAATCCGCTAGACTCTACTAGGCTTGCCCATGACTCATGAGACCTATATGAACCCAGTGCTCTAATACCAACTTGTCATGAGACAAAATCCCACTTGAGCCGTGATGGCACCTAACATTGCTTGCTAGGCAAGCCAACAACCAATATACAAAAATAAACTTCAACAATAGAATTAAATAGTCTCTATAGGGGAATAGCATAATAAACTAAACTAAAAACAATGATACAATTGAAAATCACTCCAAATTCTGGTGTCACCGAGTTCATGAGCTCTACAGAATACTAAATACAAAGTATGAACACAACACAATATTGTCTGAAAGACTAAACAATAATAACACTAGACAAAGGAGGTTACTTCAAGGCCTATGAATAGAACTGCAGTGCTACCTCGAAATAACCAAGAAAATTCGGATAAATATCGTGCTAGCAACCACCTCTATCATCAACACCTGGATCTGTACATGAAGTGTAGAGTGTAGTATGAGTATAACTGAATCCTAGTACTCAATAAGTCGCAAGCCAAACTTGGATAAAGTAGTTGCGAGGTTGGCAACATACGATGCCCACTTTCAACAGCCAATAACAACAATAACAACGAAGTAATGGCATGTAAGGAAAAACATCCCAAATAATATAGGCTCAACTCTAACACAATAAAAGGAGAATAGACATGCTTTTCAAGTATACCAGTCAAGGCATCAAATTTTCCACAGAAATCACTTAGACATGGATTTAACAAGATAAAATTGTGACTTCAAGCTCTAAACATCAAGTAGAGACACCAATTACCAATTAGCATGAGGAAAATACAATTCTATGCCTGCATTTCAGGTATATATGCCAAATCAACAATATCAGAATTTAATCATCAAGTATATACAATCTCAACACATTTATAGTGTCTAGCACAAGTACCCCTCTATCGTACTCTCAACATTCTCACGGTGCCTGGAAAAATGGCCATGGGTCATCACACAAGCACATACACACACACATACACACACACACACACACACACACACANATAAAGTCACACTATAAGGAATCAAGAAAGGGAAATTTCCTAAAGATCTATATCATCTCGAAGATAAGTACAGACGTCTTTGTACCAATCCGCTAGACTCTACTAGGCTTGCCCATGACTCATGAGACCTATATGAACCCAGTGCTCTAATACCAACTTGTCATGAGACAAAATCCCACTTGAGCCGTGATGGCACCTAACATTGCTTGCTAGGCAAGCCAACAACCAATATACAAAAATAAACTTCAACAATAGAATTAAATAGTCTCTATAGGGGAATAGCATAATAAACTAAACTAAAAACAATGATACAATTGAAAATCACTCCAAATTCTGGTGTCACCGAGTTCATGAGCTCTACAGAATACTAAATACAAAGTATGAACACAACACAATATTGTCTGAAAGACTAAACAATAATAACACTAGACAAAGGAGGTTACTTCAAGGCCTATGAATAGAACTGCAGTGCTACCTCGAAATAACCAAGAAAATTCGGATAAATATCGTGCTAGCAACCACCTCTATCATCAACACCTGGATCTGTACATGAAGTGTAGAGTGTAGTATGAGTATAACTGAATCCTAGTACTCAATAAGTCGCAAGCCAAACTTGGATAAAGTAGTTGCGAGGTTGGCAACATACGATGCCCACTTTCAACAGCCAATAACAACAATAACAACGAAGTAATGGCATGTAAGGAAAAACATCCCAAATAATATAGGCTCAACTCTAACACAATAAAAGGAGAATAGACATGCTTTTCAAGTATACCAGTCAAGGCATCAAATTTTCCACAGAAATCACTTAGACATGGATTTAACAAGATAAAATTGTGACTTCAAGCTCTAAACATCAAGTAGAGACACCAATTACCAATTAGCATGAGGAAAATACAATTCTATGCCTGCATTTCAGGTATATATGCCAAATCAACAATATCAGAATTTAATCATCAAGTATATACAATCTCAACACATTTATAGTGTCTAGCACAAGTACCCCTCTATCGTACTCTCAACATTCTCACGGTGCCTGGAAAAATGGCCATGGGTCATCACACAAGCACATACACACACACATACACACACACACACACACACACACACACATACTCAACACCATATGTGTGCCTGGCATAAACCCATTACTAAGTACATATCATGTGCCTGCACTCATAGGGCCCAAAGTAACCTGGGTTATCACCTGACTACGAAGGGGCGGACCCTAGCCCAAGCGCTGATCGAATCAAAGTCAATAATCAATATCACTATACCTATTATAGGTCCTAGTGCAAGTGCCACCTCACAATCAATAGCAATACTTAACTATCAATGTCACTCAGCCCAATAAAGGGGTCTTGATATAGGCACCACCTCATAATCAATATCAACATGGCTCTATGGCCCAAAATCAGTATGCTAACATCTCACAATATCATAATCAATATACCGCACAGAATATGCCAACGTGCCACAACTCAACTCAAACCTGTGTCACACACAAGGACACTAACAACATGTGAGATAACATATAAAATGCGCATAGCGACAAATATATAACACGCAGATGTAATATCATGACTGAAAAATATGACTACGGCTAAGGCAAATAGCTCAACATAGCAAAAATAGCTCTATCATGTCTCAAACAAATAAATAGATTAGTTAGAAATGCTTTCTAGCATAGATAATAGCTCACATAGTCATACAAGTGGAGGAAACACAATATTAAAGAATTATGATAGGAAAACAAGGCATATAATAGCCTAAGGTCTACCCAGATCATGAATAACCATGATGCACGCATATACGCTCTTCATCTCGCATATATATCACCCCCAACATAAAACAAATATCATATCCAATGGGGAAATACCCTCAATCGAAGCATAGGCAAGATACTTACCTCATCCGGGCTAGTGTTCAACCTCGAACCGCATCAAAACCTCTCTTTAGCAATCCAATCGCACAAATCCAAGCCAAACATCATCCAAGGAAGTTAACAATGCTATAGGAAATGATCCCAATCCATAAAGCTTCGATCTTTACAGAAGTTTCCAAAATTCAACCCAGGCCCGCGTGCCTGAAATTAGAGCAAATACCCAAACTCCAATGATCCATAACCTGCCGAGTCCAAATATAAAATTAGTTTTTAAAATCAAGTCCAATCATTACGCAAATCCACAAAATACACTCTCTTAAAGTGTAGGCAAAAACCCAAATTTCTTCCTTAGCTTCATCAATCAAATGCCAAAATCGAAGATAAGATCATGAATAATAATCAAATTCAAGTTAAGAACTCTTACCCAATCCACTTAGGTGAAAATCACCTCACTAATTGCTCCAATCTGAGCTCTCAATCCCAAAATATGATAAATAAAGCTAATCCACGAAATATACCTCATGTCAGGCATCCTTGCACATGCGCTCACTAAGCTGCGGGTGCGACACCCACTTCTAAGATACGAGCTGCGCATCTGCACTCTTCCAGTCCAGGTCCATTACCGTATCTATAATCCAAAGCTTCGCAAATGCTGACCCTCAGGTGCAACTTCCTCCTCCGCATCTGCGATCCTAGTCGGACAAAACAATTCGCATCTGCAGTCAATCCCTCGTAGAAACACACTCATAGGTGAGACATCTTCCCGCATAGGTGCATCTAGCCTGGCCTGCCCCCTTTTTGCTTCTGCATACTACATCACGCAGGTACGACCTTCCCACTTGTGCACCACTCTTTGTAGGTGTGGTGCTCCAGAACCAACAATTCTAGGAATATCCAAATTCAAATCCGAACTTATGTCCAAGTCCAAAAGTATGATACAAACTTATTGAAAGCATCAAATCCTGATTTCAAGGTCATTTACACAAAAGTTAAACCTTGTTCAACTCTTCCAACTTAAAACTTCAGAATTGAAAATTACTCTTACAAATCAACTCCGAACCTCTTGAAAATCAAAACTCACCATACATCAACTCATAATGCATCATATGAAGATACTCAAAGTCTCAAATCGCTGAATAAAATGCTAAAGCTCAAAATGACCGGTGGGGTCGTTACAGTTATAGTTCACAGGATGCAATACTACCTAGGTGTTATTATCTCAAGAATGGATAGCCTTTTATACATGTAACTTGTAAGCACATTTGTCCTTCCCAATATTATTGCTTTGGTATAACTATATTTTATATTGATCAAAATCTTTAATATTAAATTTTACATTATATTTTATAACTTAAACAAAAATAAGAAATTAATTAAATTCTTTCATTATAAATAATTAAAGTCATTTTACCATTTTAAGTAATATTGATTCTAAATAAAACCTTTATTGTCTTTTTTCGCAATATGACACTCAAAAGTACTTTTTAGAAATATTGACCAAACACCATTTACTTGTTGGATGTTACAAAATAAAACCAACTTCTTAAGTTAATTGACCAAATACAAACTTTAAATTTTAATAGTACTTTTTCGAAAAGTACTTCTAAAAGAAATAATTTTTAAAAAAGTAATTTTTGGTAGCTTGGACGAACGTGTTCTTGGTGGACGTAGATGATCAGCTTCCTTGGACGACATATGGTTTCATTTGCATTTAAACAATAGTTGTAGGAGCAAAATTGATCAACTTCCTCACGTTTCACATTGTCACGGCCCAAAATCTCACCTAGTTATGATGGCACCTAACTCCAACATACTAGATAAGTCAAACAATAAATAACATAACTCGAATGAAATATCATATAAGAATAATATATAAGATGGCAAAAAATCCATACAACTATCCCAAGGATTGGTAGTACAAGTCATGAGCCACTAAGATTTAGATTTACAAAGTTGGTACAAAGAATAAATACAATATATATTTGAAGTTTACATAAACAAAAATTTAAGACCTAAACCACTGTGAATAGGTGGTAGCTTGAATCTTGAACGCTGGCACATCTTGAATGCTAGCCTCGTCATCTATAATAGCTCAGCTCCATGATTTTCACACAATGTGCATAAGTATAGTATGAGTACAACCGACTTCATGTACTCAGTAAGTATCTTGACTTACCTCAGTGAAGTAGTGACGAGGTTGTTAAGTCAAAAAGATACTCACTTAAAATTACATGTGCGCATAATAAGCAGGAAACAAGACATGAGATATGACGAACAATAGAAGAGCATCATCTAAAGAAATAAAGGGCAAGTTAATAGACATGACAAACAAGTACATAACCTTATGAACCATTTTCATAAAGGAAAATAATATACATGAAATACGCACAAGGAATCATATCCAAATATCAATAATACGTACCGTTGCAGCGTGCAATCCAATCCTAATATCAATTATAAATACTGTTATGACGTGCAACCCGAACCCAATATCCATAATAATAGACCATTTCAGCGTATAACCCAATCTGAATATCATTAATAATATACCATTGCAGCATCCAACCCGATCCCAACATCAATAATAAATACCATTTCAGAGTGCAACCTGATCCCAATATACCAGTTCATATTAAAACACCTAACAACAATCAAACACACAAAAATTCATAACATGATAAATACGCAAACAAATACGCGATATCTACCAAGGAAAAATGCATATGAACAAGTAATGATAGGCAACTCAATTCCAAGTGCTAGTCTCACCCATATATCTTTGACAAGGCTCCAAAAAATCATAAAATGCATGCAATCTAATAGTCACACAATCCGACACAACATAGAAGAATAAGGTATGAAATAAGCAAACACATGTAACAAGCAAAGGTAGGTAACAAGTAAAGACATGTAGCAAGTAAAGACATGTGACAAGTAAAGGCATGTAACAAGTAGAGGCATGAATAAGTAAAAACATGTATATGTATTAGATCAAGTAGAAATCATAGATGTAATGTGTCACACCCGGAACTCGGGGAGCGTGACCGGCGCTCAACCGAGTGAACCCGGCCGAGAAAGTCTATTAGATTTTTTTATACCCAAACTCATCCATGAATAAAGAGGATATGCTCTCCATTAATCAAACACTGAAAAGATTTCATTAACAACTCTCATTTCATTTCCATAAGCAGCTTCATTCATAATTTCCAAACTATTACAAGTTTATAGATATAATGCAAAATATGTTTTCCAAATACCGACATTTCTAGTTCAATTCTCCATATTAAATACCACCCGCAACCTGTCTACGGAGCCTCTAAGTATAACACAAAAGTAGTATGGAAGTGTCGGCAACAAGGCACCGGCTATACCTCAAAACACAATGTACAACATCAAATGACATCAGGACCGGAATAAAGTAGGGCTCACCAAAACCTGCTGAAAAGGGAGTAACTGCTAACAAGGACCAAAGTTGCCCGCTGAAGAACCACCTGCATCCATTGAAGATGCAGCGCCCCCGGCAAAAGTGACGTTACTACATATGTAATAGTACTAGTATGTAAAGCTAACTATCTTCTTTCAAAATAGAATGCCAATGTAAGTAGGGAAAACCATGGAAACAACAATCAACAATCAATGATATCCAAATGCCAAATTAAAACATAATAACTTCCAAAATACGAAGATAATATTATTTTTGGTTGGGAGATCTTTAGCACTGATATACCACTGTTCACAATACCATCGTACTTTTAGCACAGAGTCCGATCACGACCCGATCGGTTAGGCCGTCTCATCCGAGACATCAACCATAGTCACAATCTTGATCACAATTTCAATTACAATTTTCAGCACAATCACCACTATGTGTACAGCATGGCATCCGATCACGACACGATCGGCTAGGCCATCTCACCACAATGCCGTGTGGATCGACACCATCCTTTTCTATCAATCATCTCATCCCAATTAAGGGGAATAATGTTATCACATCAATCTCATCCCAAATAAGGAGAATAATGTTATCACATGAATCTCATCCCAAATAAGGAGAATGACCACAATCCACTCCTACACCGGCACGTGTAGTTTCGGGGTTAGGTTATTTCAACCTACCCTTCCTCGGTGACTATCGATACTCCCAAAAATATTTTTGATTTGCATACAAAGGAAACAGAAGTACAAAATACATTTTACCTCATAACCTTTCATACCATATATAGCTTCATTGGTACTTTCAGCTACTTACAATCATTATTTCATTGGCTCTCTTGGCCATACATATGATTCATCATTCAGGGCATGGTGGCTGTATTTTATATTTCACACATTCATTTCTTTCCTTTCATGGATTGTCATCATAAATATTAACATATATAATATTGCGGAAATCACAACTTTAAGTTCATTAGAAATGAAGAATTTAAGCACAATAGATTTCTTTCCAAGAAATGGAGTAAAATGATTGGCAATCAATGCGCAAGTTAAAATCATAAACAAGTAACACACCATTTATTCTTGAAATACTTTTCCCAAAAAGGGAAACACACAATTTCCACTCACGAATATGTAAGAACGCAAAACACATTAAAAATACACACAAAGCATAATATTAGTTAAAACAACCACGTCGGGGCATGACTTGAGTACATAAGCTTTTACGCAATTCTATTTTCGGAGTCAATTTGGAACAATTGAATCAAATCTCATTTCATAATCTTTCTCACATCACTTCATTTCATTGGCACCATTGGCCCAAAGTATAATTTTCATTATGGGCACGGTGGCCACACATTACATCTTCAACCCACTTCTTTCACTTTCAAGCATCCTTATAGATTATCAACAACAAGGCATTTCAAATCAAGACTTTAGGTACACATATGCACAATTAAGAGTCTTAAGAATATCGAGTTTTTCTCCCACAATTTGACACCATAACTTCCATTTGAAACACGACTCAAAGCCATAATATTTTAATACACATATCATTCTTGGACACATTACCGAAGGATAACATAATGTGATATGAACATTCGGATAACTCTGAACATGAGAATAAGGAACTTGAGCCAACCATACTTGAAACTTACGGGAACATCATGGAATTCATTTCTAAAAGAATAGTTTAGCCAACATACCTCGCTTTGAGTTTTTCTTAAATTACTATAATGTTTCGGAAATCCTAGCAATCCCAATCTATTTTGAGACATAACAAAATTAAACACAAAATAGGAAGATATTCATGGTGTCAGCTCATTTGAGCATTTCATCAAACACTAGGTGTGCAAATTTGACTACAAGGTTCTTCTACAAGATTTTCTTCGCTCCACAACCCAATCTATACCTATTTGAGCTCAACAATCTTCCCACAAATCATATTGGTACATGCATGAATACATAATACTCTCACACTCAAGAATCGTACTCCCAACCACCCATCATTTACCCCAAACTCGAAGTTGAAGGCTAGGGTTAGAATCTTACCTCTTGAGTGAAGATCTTGTGAGATTTTCTTGTTGGATTTCAAAGCTTGGACAATATCTTAATGAACAAAGCACTTGAGCTTCTTCCTCTCTCTAAAACACTCTCACTTCTCTCTAAAAATATCAGGTTTTTTGCCTTCAAAACGAGCCCCAAAGGCTATTTAACAAAATGGGGTCGGGTTATAAAAATCTGAAAATGGACCATCCGATATTAACTCTACAGTCACAGAATGCACCGCATATCACATCTGCTGTCCGCAAATTGGACCGCAAAATGGTCCTAAAATATTTGGGCTAGACTGGTCAGGTCTGCGACCATTCTGTGGTCTGCAGACCACTTATGCGGCCGCAAAATGAATTATGCAACCGCAGAATGGGCGCAAAACAACTCTCAAAATTCAACAACTCTCTGCTCAACTATGCGATGGATATGCGGCCCACAAACCTGTTTTGCGGTCGCAAATTTGACCGCAGAATTGCCTTCTCTTGCAAAAAATTTCCATCAACACCTCAGTATATTCTTCAACCCAAAAAGTCCGAGCGGAGGTACAATCATCAACGCATAAGTCTACCTCGGCAACACAAAAGCTTAAATTACTTAGCGAATTTTCCGAGGCCTTACATAATGGTAACAAACAGGGTAGGGACACAGTGTGATAGTAACAGACAAAATAGAGGTAAACTAAGAAGGAAAAATAGACGTGAAAGTAACATAGAGGTAAACCAAGGTAGAGTGCATGTATGTGTCTAAGGAATGAATATCCATAACGTAAAGTCCAACTTCCATCCTCTCCGCATGGAGACAACCAACATGCCAATCTAGTAACAAACCACACAAAAATAATCATTGTGCCAATATCATATCAACCGCATGTAAATACCCATCGTGTCAAAAATTGCCCTAAGGCCCTCATCATGAACCATTATTATGAATAAAGAAGTTCAAGTAGTACAAGAATAACATGTATTAGTATGTTTCCATAGTATAATACATGACTATGATCAATTCAAGTATGTCAAGAGTTGCAAGATTACCCTATCATGCTCATTTAAGATATCATACATCTAAACATGATTTTTAGCACGGAGTATTATACTCATAATGTCTTAGAAGCAAATGAGATATAAGTCAAGAAGATCACAAAGTTCATTCAAGGTGCAAAGAAGCATCTAATCTACCCCGAGCATGGATAAAGCTGACACATGAATATACGCTCGTCACCTTACATATGCATCGCCCCTGCATATAGCAAACAATATTATTTGTTAGGAAACATTCCCTCAAAGCAAAGCTAGGCAATACACTTACCTCATCCAGGCTAGTCTTTAATCTCAAATCGCGTCAAAACCTCGCTCTAACCATCCAATCACGTAATTCCAAGCCAAACATCATGCAAGGAAGTCTATAGGTGTCACACCCCAAGTCTAAATGGGGCGAACTATGCTATATATGAAACTACCATATACCCATAACAGATTACATTCCATAACTTGAAAGGCAAATGCAAAATGTAAAAGACAGAGTATAGCACCGTGGCCACTGACAGGAGACATGAAATAGATGTAGAACTGAATGAAGGTAATCCCACAAATAGTGTCTATGAACCCTCTGTGAATACCTTCAACTGAATAACTTATACAAGGTTGGGACAAGGCCGACCTACCCATAAACTTTAACATCAATAAGGACACTAGGCCTGACTCAGCTCCAGGTAGAAATGGAGCTTACAACCCTTCTGCTGAATATCTGCACTATCTAGCGAGAAAGTCTTCCAACCTGTACATCTGGATTTGCAATGTGGATATAACAAATGTAGCGTACCTGTCAAAAGAGACGTCAGTACAGAAATATTGTACCGAGTACGTAAGGTAAAAAAAAACATGTACAAATATAAAAACTCATACAACAGATAAATTTAATGAAATCAACTAAATACAAGACTCTGAAGCATCCTACAAGAACTTATATAAAGACTTACAGTATTTAAGTCATTCCAAACATTATTTTGAGTCTTTCTAATGATATCTTCGGGTCGCTATGTGGAGCGACATTCTGGGATCGTTCACGGTAACACTTGGGATGATCGTACATTAGGTTCATTCCTTCACTTATAATACATTACGTATGCCACATAGGGCTATATGCCTCATAGGACCATTCCCAACCGATTATAGCTGGGGGGTGGTAATCATAATACAATATATACGCCACATAGGGCCATTTCCAAACGATTATAGCTCAGCGGTGGTAATAACATTCAAAATAGAGATCTGCTCTGTGGTATATAGTAATATTCCCAACTGTAGAGGTGTGTGTGAATATATATACATATATATATATATGGTAGTACATCATATAGTAACATCGAAAAACACTGAGGCTTTGTACTTGTTCAAGTTATGAAACTTTCAGAATTATATAACGTTTTAACCCTTTGTAAGATGTTATGGATATTACATATGGCATACACCTTCAAATGAACAACATCAACTCCAAAACATCAACAATAGACTACAAATATAACATGAGGTTCGACTCAACAGAGCAATATCGAATAACGAACATATGAGAAGTATAAGGCTTATGATAGACAGAGGTGGATGTAGCGTACTAGCTACGGGTTCAACTGAACCCATAACTTTCGACGCGGAGTAAAAATTTGTATGTAAAAATTTATTAAAATTGCAAAAATAGTAGATATGAACCCATAACTTTAAAAATATAATGGGTTCAATGTTAAAAATATTAAAATTGAACCCACATGATTTAAATCCTGAATCCGCCTCTGATGATAGATACAGAGAACCCTATAAGGCCATGCTGAAGCTCGATACGATATGGATAATTTTCCAAGGAATAAATGAACATCAAATATACGAATAGAAGAGTGTCACGACTTTATATTATATAGAGTTCACATTTGGGGGAAAAAGAGACATGTGATACATGCTTATGTCCAAGGAAATGAATACGATATACATACAACATACTTATATCCCTTATAACCCTTAATTCAACACCTTCAGATTCTGAACACTCATATGATCTATCAAAACCATAAACTTATGGACGCACTTGCTTAATGTATAAGGTCTTAGCTTCTTATCAAAGGAAGTTTGACGTCATCGACAAACACAAGGAACTCTATATTGGGCTATGGAAACTTGATAATTATAAGGAGACTAGACTGTCAGAACAAAATGCATAAGGAACCTCAATGACGATAAGAGTGGAGAGACCCTTTCTGCAAACAGAAAAGTCACTTCACAATATTACTCGAATGATATTATTCTGATACTCACTCGGAACAGATATACATAAGTAATTCATCTTGAGTAACACTCACTAACCCATTAACGATCACCTGAAAGCTATCATATGATTCATCTTAAGTAGCAATCTATCATCCATTAGCGATACTTTGGAAACCATCACATAATTTAGCTTAAGTATAACACTACAAGCCAATAACGATTATTCATAGTCTATCAAAATGATTCATATATAACCCGTCAATGATTACTTGAAGGTTATCGACGCTATTGATCTTGAGTAAAACTCATAACCCATCTACGATTGTCTAAAAACTATTATTACAATTTAGCTTACGTAACGATCTACACCCGATGACAATAATCTAGAACTCTCAATATAATTCACCTTAAGCAACAATCTATAACCCATTAACGGTACTTTGCGAACTATCAACACAATTCACATTACGTAAGATACTCTAACCTCATAACACTGAAATATAATATATCAGTGATCACGACCAACTATGCCTTATAAAAAGGACTAAGCGGTCGTTGCAAATATAATCCGGTTTACAAGTCCGGAGTCGAATCCCGCAAAGAACTAAGGCTTAGCTACAGTTGTTCCATATCGCTAAGAAACACAAGTCCAAACAATTTCCTAATTATAAAGATTATAATATTTATTTTTTTACCTAATTAAATAACAAATACTAGAAAGCAGTAAAACTATCAATTAACAAGGATAAGGATTGGAGACAAGATTAAGGAAGTCTAGAGTTATGATTTTTCTAATTGTCGGAATCTTTTCCGCTACGTTTCCTATAAATTTGCCTAAGTCTTCTCTATCGATCATGAGCACTCTAACTGTCGTAACTCTCTCCATAGTAATTACCACAATTTACTAGACATATTCTCCCGAATTACGCTAGATGGCATTAATGCAGCCCACTCAGATCGCACCAAGATTTCGTTATCCCTAATCCCACCTTTAAACCTCTGTATTGATCCCTCATATACTTTTAAGAGTGATGTTGTTCAAAAACTACCTAAATATGTACTCTCTCTCGAGTAATACATACTAAATAGGCACAGCTAATTGAGGGCCCTTCAATCAAACACAAGAATAATATAGTTGAACAAATAGAGAAAATACTACGCAAATCTATATTAACATAACAAGAAATTCATTCTTCAATAGGTTCCATCAAAACCCTAGATTAAGAAGTTAGCTACTCATACTCATAGTAACAATATCCCAAATATTTTGCATAATTAAAATACAGAGTAAAGATGAAAAGATGTAGAAATAGATGATCTAACTCCCAAGAGGTGATTCCACCAACTCTCCTTGCCTCTGGCTTCCAGCCTCTGGTTGCTCCTAGAAAAGCAAAAATCGACACTATAAAAATAATAAATAAAAATAAAAAATAAAATAAAGCAGTAAAGTTGGATTTCCTCCCAACAAGCGCTTGATTTAACGTCGCGGCACGACTCGAATCACTTTCTGCCTCCACTTTGAACATATGAATTGGACCCCAAGTTTTGATTCTACTCTATGATCATGCTCCTGGGGTGGTGGAATGAATCTGACTGGCCCAATAAAACAATGTAGTATTCTGCACTTCTTGGCCTTTAGATGAGATGTGTATTCCCAACTTTCTGGCAAGAAGCATTTCAGAATGTAGGCACCTTGTTCCTCTTTCCTTGACTCCTCAAGTGGCTTGGATGACTCTATTTCTATATCATCATCCAAACACAATGTGGAAAAATGCTTGGAGTGTGGACCAATGCGTTCAACTACATAAACNACTCTCCTTGCCTCTGGCTTCCAGCCTCTGGCTGCTGAAAAAACCCTTCCTCCAAGTGGTGTTTTTAGGTCTATTTTATATGTGTAGAAGAAATCCTAAACGTGTGGACCGAGTCTTAGTCAAACCCGGAACGAATTAAGTCTTCAAAAGTCGGATTGGACTTGGCCTCAGGCCTGGCGTCGCCAGCCTAACGCCTGGTATTTGACTGGCCTCGCCATGCTAAAGCCTGGTTTAGCCTGGCCTTAGGCTGGCCTGGCCAGGCTAAAGCCTGGTCCAGCCTGTCCTTAGGCTGGCCTGGCTAGGCTAAAGCCTGGCCCAGCCTGGCCTTAGGCTGGCCTCGCTAGGTCTCTCCTTTTCACTGTTCTCGAGCACACTTTCTACGTTTAAGTTTTCATTTTGCTCTACTTTCATCTCCAATTCACCTACACATAAAATAGACTCTATTATGCACAAATAAAGTATAATTTATCATTAAAGCATGTAAAATACAAGGCACATAATGTACGAAACTATGGAATTATAGCCACACATCAATACCACACACTTAAACATTGCTCGTCTTCGAGCAATCAAACTACACTTATTGATACGGCCTTATTAAGCAATTCTTCTAACTCATTACACCAAGAAGTTTTGAAATAGTTTAAGCACACAAGTGTGACATCCTCGCCTTAAGATTCGACTCACAAATACCATTTCTTTATTCACAATTCACTTACTTACTCTGACATGGATGTCATCAACATTACCTTTTATTTTCGAATCATGTGCCCTCACCCAGTCAAAGAGATTAGTTCCACATACAATAAATTTTAAGACCGTAGGAACTCAAGATAGGAAGAATTCACTCGCTCTCAGAAATAACATTCATATGCTACAAAAGATGCACCATAGGCTTGCCCGTAGTGTAATACTCTACTAATCGAGTTCATTCAGTCTAAGATCAAGTAGGACTTTCATTGGTTGTAATGTAGGCTGCGAGTCGGGTAGGATACATTTGGATATGAGTGACTACACCTCCCTTAAGCACTTTAATGCATATACTTTAACACACATCCCATACTTATGTCAAACCATAACTCCACCTTCACCTCAATATATATTAACTCCATATTTCTTTAAGCACAATTACATCAAGAGTCACCACTATCAAGGGATATTTTTCACAGCAATACAACTAATTTTTTGTTTCTTTCTTTTTCAATTCAAGTGGCTCTTACTTTTTCAAAACAGTTCACCTTTCTCCTTATTTCATTAGTTCCAAACCAAAGCCGAACCAACCACCCCACACTTTAACTTTTACAAAGTTCATAACAATTCAAGTGCTCATGAGAGGTGAAAAAGTTCAAATATATGGTCGATTAAAACAAAGGGGTATGACTTGTAATGTGGTTACCAAAGAAACAAGATTATAGGCTCAACGGGGTTAACTACGGTACATAACATTTAGGTGGGTAAACTTTATATATATGGCTTAACAAAGAAACGCCTATATCACTTCCTAGACTGAATAATACTACTATTTCACTTTACAAATACACAGGGCAAGTTCTAGACATCAAATGCAATGCATAGAATACATACAAAACCTCACACATACATGGCACATAACTCACTCAGGATTGGTTTCATCGCGACATTCCAGTCAAAGCAGTTAAGAAAATTAGGAATCTACGATTTAAGGTACTTATGCGAGAGTCAAAACCCGAGCCTAAGCGTCACAACCATAGTACTAACTATTCTCAAGGCATAACAAAGCTAAGAGATATTGCTTCAATTCAATTCATGGCACAATGGTTCCTATTCCTAAAAACAAATAAAACTAACTACACTCGGTTCAAACAAAACCCTTGGAAAAGAACCGCGGTACAAAGAAAAACCAAGGGGGAATTGCTACACTACCTAATAAAAGAAAATCTTTTTCTCTTTTTCCTTTTGACTTAGATCCCTCAGAAAATTGTCTAATAGATCCATCGTCAGGAAAAGTCCAATCTTTTCTATTTCTATTCTGTAAAAAAAATATCAATTAAACTAACATAATTAAAATAGCATAGAAAGTAACCTAGACAATCTCCTCACCCCATACTTAAAATTATTCATTGTCCCCAATGCACACCATAAATAATAAGAGGGTAAAAGAAACTCCCTGGTAGGCCAAAGGCCGAAGCACTAGCAACTCATAGGGTACTCAGACTTCTCCTAGGCTTGGTCCTTCATGCGGGTACCGCACACTTAGTTCCAACCATCTGGTTTGCTGTTGCATCATTCCAATAGCTTTGCTTTCCATGCTCCTAGAAAAGCAAAAATCGACACTACAAAAATAATAAATAAAAAATAAAATAAAGCGGTAAAGTTGGGTTTCCTCCCAACAAGCGCTTGATTTAACGTCGCGGCACGACAAGAATCACTTTCTTCCTCCACTTTGAACTTATGAATTAGACCCCAAGTTTTGATTCTGCTCTATGATCATGCTCCTGGGGTGGTGGAATGAATCTGAATGGCCTAATAAAATAATGTAGTATTTTGCACTTCTTGGCCTTTAGATGAGATGTGTATTCCCTACTTTCTGGCAAGAAGAATTTCAGAATGTAGGCACCTTGTTGCTCATTCCTTGACTCCTTAAGTGGCTCGGATGACTCTATTTCTATATCATCATCCAAACACAATGTGGAAAAATACTTGGAGTAAGGACAAATGCGCTCAAACTGAAAATGCACAATCTTATCCACATCCTTTTCATGGCAAAAACTAAAATCAATTAAAATTGTATTTGTAAGGTCCTCAGTTGACTACAGTACCAATTCTTCAACATCGACATCATCAAATTCTAGTTGGTTGGTTTGGTCAAATTCTACTCTCAACTCCTCCATTATAATGGCTATTTCTGCAGCCCATTCATGCTCTTCTTGGCTATTATCTACAATGTAAGCTTGTTGCACTTTACAAGGTTCAATTAGTTTATTAGCTTGAGCCTCCAAGTTGTGAATAGTTGCCTCTTGCCTTTGTATCTGCAGTAATTTCTCATCATATTATTCCATGAGGCCCTTTAACATATCTTTGATCTCCTTCAGGTCAGCTTCCCAAGATTCTTTGTTCTTATTCACTTCACATGAAAATATAGAACCATCAAAGTAAGGGGTTGGGGGAGGATAAGACATATAAGCACAACCACGAAAGTTACCATCTTTACCACCACACATATCACACACATTCCACCCATAAGATTGAGTTGGTGCACATAACTCGCTCTCAGGAATATTTTGATAATTTTGCCATGGGTGGTTTCCTCCACAATATGCATAAGGAGGATCAAAAGTAGAATTACAACTATAAAAACTGTCATAATTCCAAGATGCCATGTTTCTAAAATCAACAAGTAAAACAAAAATAGAAAAATCAAATACAAGAAAACAAAATAAAAGTTCAAACTTGCAACCTAGCAATATGTACACCTACATCTACACCGTTAGTTCCCCAGCAACGGCGCCAAAATTTGATCACACCCAACTATGCCTTATAAAAAGGACTAAGCGGTCGTTGCAAATATAATCCGGTTTACAAGTCCGGAGTTGAATCCCATAGAGAACTAAGGCTTAGCTACAGTTGTTCAATATCGCTAAGAAACACAAGTTCAAACAATTTCCTAATTATAAAGATTATAATATTTATTTTTTTACCTAATTAAATAACAAATACTAGAAAGCAATAAAACTATCAATTAACAAGGATAAGGATTGGAGACAAGATTAAGGAAGTCTAGAGTTATGATTTTCCCAATTGTTGGAATCTTTTTCGCTACGTTTTCTATAAATTTGCCTAAGTCTTCTCTATCGATCATGAGCACTCTAACTGTCGTAACTCTCTCCCGAGTAATTATCACAATTTACTAGACATATTCTCCAGAATTACGCTAGCTGGCATTAAGTGCAACTCACTCAGATCGCACCAAGGTTTCGTTATCCCTAATCCCACCTTTAAACCTCCGTATTGATCCCTCATATACGCTTAGGAGTGATGTTGTTCAAAAACTACCTATATATGTACTCTATCCCGAGTAATACATACTAAATAGGCACAGCTAATTAAGGGCCTTTCAATCAACCACAAGAATAATATAGTTGAACAAATAGAGAAAATACTATGGCAAATCTATATTAACGTAATAAGAAAATCATCCTTCAATAGGTTCCATCAAAATCTTAGATTAGGAAGTTATATACTCATACTCATAGTAACAATATCCCAAATATTTTGCATAATTAAAATACAGAGTAAAGATGAAAAGATGTAGAAATAGATGATCTAACTCCCAAGAGGTGATTCCACCAGCTCTCTTTGCCTCTGGCTTCCAACCTCTGGCTGCTGAAAACACCCTTCCTCCAAGTGGTGTTTTTAGATCTATTTATATGTGTAGAAGAAATCCTAAACGTGTGGGCCGAGTCTTAGTCAAACCCGGAACGAATTAAGTCTTCAAATGTCGGATTGGACTTGGACTCAGGCCTAGCGTCGCCAGCCTAACGCCTGGAATTTGACTGGCCTCGCCAGGCTAAAGCCTGGTTCAACCTGGCCTTAAGCTGGCCTGGCCAGGCTAAAGCCTGGTCCAGCCTGGCCTTAGGCTGGCCTCGCCAGGCTAAATCCTGGTCCAGCCTGGGCTTTGGCTGGCCTTGCGAGGTCTCTCCTTTTCACTGTTCTCGAGCACACTTTCAACGTTTAAGTATCCATTTTGCTCTACTTTCATCTCCAATTCACCTACACATAAAATAGACTCCATTATGCACAAATAAAGTGTAATTTATCATTAAAGTATGTAAAATGTAAGGAACATAATGTACGAAACTATGAAATTATAGCCACACATCAATTAGTATCATTCTTCTTATCTAGAATCTATAATCCATCGACAAACACTTAAAGTTATTGATATATTCATCTTAAGTAACGTACTATAAAACCATCTCATTAATCTAGAATTCGATCTTAGTAATGAAACAACTATATGCAAGTAGGTCACTCACAACCTTTTATTTTTAGGAACAAATATAAATAATGTGACAACCCGATAGGTTGTTCTAAGCACTAACTCTTTTTTTGTAACGACCCGACCGGTTGTTCAGAGCTTTAACATTCTGTTTAGTGGTTTGAGGTATATATTAGCTTCATATTATATATCACGACTTGCATGTATGGCTGGTTTTAGTGTTTGAGAGGTTCAAGGTTTATTTGGAGGAGAAATTCTCAATTTGGAAGTTTTAAGTTAGAAGAGTTGACCGAGGTTTGACTTTTGTGATAACGACCTCAAAATGGTATTTTTATGGTTCAAATAGGTTTGTATGGTAATTTTGGACTTAGGCGTTGTTGGGCTCCCACGGACTTTGAAGAAATTTAATACTATTTGGGTGATTGTGGACCGGTTGACTAAGTCCGCAAATTGCATTCCAGTTGTGACTACCTATTCTTCAGAGCGGTTGGCTGAGATCTATATCCGTGAGAGATTCGCCTTCACGGTGTGCCGGTGTCCATTATTTCTGATCAGGGCACGTAGTTCACATGGCAATTTTGGAGAGCAGTACAGTGAGAGTTGGGCACACAGGTTGAGTTGAGTACACCATTCCAACTCTAGATGGATGGATAGTTTGAGCGCACCATTTAGATATTGGAGGATATGCTATGCGCTTGTGTTATTGATTTTGGGGATTTTTGGGATCAATTTCTACCACTTGCTAAGTTCACTTGTGGTTACGTTAATTATCGGGCGGTTGGTTTGGTTTCGGGTATATTTCAGAATGAATTGGGGCACTTAGTCCCAATGTTGGAAGCTTAAGTTAAAAGAGTGGACCGGATGTTGACTTATGCATGAATGGCTCCGGAATAGAGTTTCGATGATTTTGATAGCTCCATATGGTGACTTCTGGACTTATAAGTGTGTCCGGATATTGATTAGGAGGTCTGTAGGTCGTTTTGGCTTGAATTGACGAAAGTTGGAAAGTTGAAGGTTTGGAAGGTTAAGAAGCTTGACCGAGAGTTGACTTTGTTGATACTGGGCTCGCATTTTGGTTTCGGGAGTTGGAGTAGGTCTGTTATGTCATTTATGACTTGTATACAAAAATTGAGGTCAATCGGAGTTGGTTCGGTTGGTTTCGACATCGATTTTAGAAGTTGGAAATTCATTAGTTTCAATAGGGTTGAATTGGGGTACGATTTGAGTTTTTGATGTTGTTTGATGTGATTTGAGGCTTCGACTAAGTTAGAAATATGATTTAGGACTTATTGGTATGTTTGGTCAAGGTCTCGGGGACCTCGGATGTGACTTGGATTGAAATCGGATTGAATTATGGACTTAAGGGAATTCTGGTGCACTTCAGTTCTGGTTCATTCGCACCTGCGGTAGGAGTGGCTGCAGATGTGTCACTGTAGGTGCGGCCTTATGAGCGCAGATGCGGAAGTGGATGGGTGAAGTTGGATCACAGATGCGAGGTTCGTCTCTGCAGAAGCGAGGTCGCTTCTACGATAAAGGGAAGCACAGGAGTGGGTTGGGCCGCATGTGTGGGATTTTATTCGCAGGCGCGCAGCTGCAGATACGGGAACCTTTCCGTAGATGCGAAGAGGCGAAACTTAAGTGGTTTGCGTGGGTGTGCATATTCTTGCCGCAGAAGCGGAATTCCTACCCGCAGAAGCGAGATCGCTGGGCAGAAGGATAAAAGTCTAGGGTTTGAGTTTTCTTTCATTTTGGGAATTTTGGAGTGCAGACTAGGGAGATATTAGGAGAGGTTTTCACCTAGATTGAAGAGGTCGGTGATTTTTAATCAATTTTGTCCATGATTACTGAATACCCATTGATTATTACACCTATTTCTCATGAATCTAAGTTAGAGTTTGGGGATTTTTGGACTATGTTATTAGAGAGTGAGATTTGAGGATTTGAGGTCGATTTGTGGTTAGAATTGGATGATTTTTGTAAGGCCCCGTAAAGTTTTGCCACGGAATTCTAGTTTTGTGGTACCGAGGTCGGGTAATGTGTTCCGATGTAGTATTTAATCTTCGAGGTCTTGGTGGAAAGGTTTTGCTGAAGGGCCAGTTATGCGGTCGGATTCGTGACCGCAGATCCATTCTGTGGGCCACATACCCGTCGCAGAGTTGAGTAGAAAAATGGTTGAATTTTGAAGGTCGTTCTGTGGTCCATTCAGTGAACGCATATCCAATCCGCGGTCCGCATTTTCCATCGTATATTTGGCAAGAAGAATTTTATTGTATGATTCTGCGGTCCACTATGCAGCCGCACAAGTGGTCTGCGGACCGCAGACCAGTCCAGACCAGCCTAGTTCTTGGCATCGTTTTCACGGTCCATTTTGCGGGCCGCATATCTTTTTTGCGGTCCATTATGCGACCGCAGACCTGTGTTCGGAGGGTCTATTTTCTTATTTTTATAACCTGACCCATTTTAATAAATGGCCTTTGGGGCTTATTTTGGAACGATTGTTTGATGATTTTAGAGAGAGGTAAGAGCATTTTAGAGAGAGAAGGAATAAATCTAGCATTCTAATCACCCATTGTTGCACCAATCTTCAAGAATCAAGGAAGCCAATCACTAGATTATCGTCTATCCTGGTAAGTCCTACTCCTAAGCTTTCATACAAGAGGTTATGAGTTCAAGTAGATTGTGGGGTTGGAAATAGGCCATGCATGTGACAATTGGTTGTAGTATGTGGGGTTAATGAACCATTTTGGTTAGTTTCTTGTTGAAATTGGTTGAGGGAGGAAGGGATTACCATTGTAGAACTATATAGTCTATTTGCATACTAGGTGTTTGACAAAATTCCTAAGAGAGTTACACCACGGGAATCCTTCTAGTTATTAACCGATTTTCGCTATCTTCCTATAGATTGTTATTGCTAGAAGTGTTAGGGCATTGTAGTAATTTAAGAAAGGCTCAAAGCAAGGTATGTTGGCTAAACTACTCTCTTAGAATTGAATTTCATGATGTTCCCGTAAGTTTCAAGTATGGTTTATGTGTTAAAGCGTTATAACTTCAATTCATGTTTAAACTGAAAGTCCATTATGCATAACATGGAAAGAATACTCAATGCGTCTTAAACTCCTCTGGCTCATATATATACTTAAGGCCTTGATTTTGAATGTTCATATTGTTGATAATCTGTAAAGATGTTGGAAAGTGAAAGAAGTGAGTTGGAGAAATAAGTGTGGCCAACGTACCAAGAATGAAAATTATACTTGTGGCCAATGGTGCCAAGAAAATGAAATGATGTGAGTAAGGTTATGAAATGAGCCTTGATTCAACTATTCCAAATTGACTTCGAAAATAGATGTGCCTAAAAGCTTATATGCTCAAGTCATGACCGCATGTGGCTTTTTAAACTAATGTTATGCTCTGTAAGTATTTCCAAAGTGTTTGGAGCTCTTATATATTCATGAATTGAAATTGTGTATTGCCCTTTTGGAAAAAAGTATTTCAAGAATGAATGATGTGTTAAAGATTTTCTATTGTGACTTAATTATGTTATCCCCCTTTTGGAAGCAAACCTTGTATGAAATCAATGTAATCAAACACTTATTTCTCATATGATGAAACCTTATGAACCTACTCTTGCTAAGGTCAAAGGTGCCAAACGGTTGATTGGAAGAGAACCCTTTGTACAAACTATTATCATTTTGGGAATGTAGAGTTGTGGCCTTATGATTACACCTCCACCCCCATACATTGGGGTGAGGCGGCAGGTCCGCTTTGTATAGAGTTTATGGTATTGTGATTACACCTCTACTCGTATACATTGGGGTGAGGTGGCAGGGCCGCTTTGTGTAGAGTTTATGGTATTGTTATTACACCTCCTCCCGCATACACTGGGGTGAGGCGGCAGGGCTGATTTGTGTCGAGTTTATGGTATTGTGATTGCACCTCCACCCGCATACATTGGTGTGAGGCGGCAGGGCTACTTTTTGTAAAGGTGGTTACAGAGGATCCCCGACTTAAAATTTATAAATGTTGTTGGAAGATCTTGATAAATTTGCTTTGACTTTAACGGCTATCTAAGCCCTTTATTTTTTACCATGATTCATCATATCCATGTTGTATTTTCATGTCCTTGAATAGGTGTTTTGGTTTTCATACTAGTACAATTCCTTGTACTAACGTCCTTTTTACCGGGGGCACTGCATCTTCAATGGATGCAGGTGGTTCATCAGCGGGCATCTTTGGTCCTCGTTAGCAGTCACTCTCTATTCAACAAGTTTTGATGAGCCCTACTCTGTTCCGGGTCTTGTGTCATTTGACGTTGTATTTTGAACTTTGAGGTATTGTCGGGGCCTTGTCACCGGCATTTACATTCTTCTCTTCTATTGTACTTAGAAGCTCCGTAGACAGGTTGTGGGTGGTGTTTGATATTGGGTAATGAACTAGAAGTGTTGGTATGTGTCAAACATGTTTTTCATCATATCTATAAACTTGTAATATTTTGAAAGTCGTAAATGAATCTCTTTTGAATAATGGGAAAAGAATGGGGAACACATGACTCTTCTTATGTCTATCTCTTGTACTGATTCTTATATTGTTAATGGGAAATGCTAGGTAGAAGTCATCTAGTAGGCTTGCTTAACCGGGGTATCTCGGTTGAGCGCCGGTCATGCTCACCGAGGTCGGGGCGTGATAATTTTTGTATGGTTGGACTCGTTATTTAATGGGTTTTCGGAATTTGTGAATTTTGTCGGGTTCCGAAGTGCGACCCCATGGTTGACTTAGTGGTTTGACTTTTTGATTTGAGTTAAAGACCTTCGCTTTATCTTATGGATTCACTTCCTATGGGCTTACTAGCGGAGTGATTTAGGTTGCTTGAGGTAAGTATCTTATCTAAACTTGGTTGAGGCA
This sequence comes from Nicotiana otophora, assembly GCA_000715115.1. Lineage (NCBI taxonomy): Eukaryota > Viridiplantae > Streptophyta > Magnoliopsida > Solanales > Solanaceae > Nicotiana > Nicotiana otophora. The sequence goes on from AWOL01S0032221.1 coordinate 28,491, forward strand.
CTAGTTGCTTGAGGTAAGTATCTTACTATGCGTGGGGTTTGAGCCCGTGTGCTAACACCTGGGGGGTATTTATCCATGCTAAGGTTGTGCTTAGGCTATGATATGCCTAGATTTGACTGTTAAGCTTTAATCTATGATGTTTCTCACATTTGTAGCATTGTTGTGAACTATTTGAGCCATGTTAGAGGTTACATAGAGGTTTAGTCCCTGAATGAATTTAATAAATGCTATTCTGTGAAGAGATTTGCCGATTCGGGCTATGATAGTACACTTTGCACATACCTACATTTAGCATGTCCTTTTTACCAGTCCATGAGCATGAGATTTGTTAATTATTCCTCACGTACATGTATTCTTGTTAATTGCTCCTGCGAGATATGATTGGACTGGGTGCCTGTGACCATACCGGGTGGATTGTATTGTTATGGTTGTGACCACGTCGGGCGGATTGTATTGTTACGCATGTGACTACTCTAGGAAGATTGTATTGTTATGCCTTTCACCACGCCGGGCGGATTGTATTGTTATGCCTGTGACCACGTCGGACGGATTGTGTTGTTATGCCTGTGACCACGCCAAGCTGCTAGCATGTTGAGTTGGTCGTATTTGCATGTGGATATGGATCCATCCCCCTAGGGTCACACTCTCATGTTTCTCTCTTGATGGTGTACATGCGTATATTAAAAAAATCTGATCAGTAGTTTGGGATATCATTGGAAAGGTTAAGTAAATCTGGCTAGTGTTTTGTTTGGATTGTGCTTTTCATCTTTACTTGCAATTTTCGTGAATATTTACCTTATTTAACTTCATATCACCTCTATATGCCGAATATTGACTGAGAAGAGTATTTTAGAAATTGTACACATACACACAGAGATGTTTCTTCCTGTGCTTTATGACTTGATTTCATTACTGCTATATACTTGTTAAAAGATGAAACTGTACAGGTGATAGCTAGCATCATTTATAATCTGTACTTCTTTTAAATCATCAAGGTTAGCTTTGATACTTATTAAGTATATTGGGTCAGTTGTACTCATACTACACTTTGCACTTTGTGTGCAGATCCAGGTACTTCTTGACGCGACGATTGTTAGATTGGTGCTAGTACCTGCTCGGAGACCTTGAGGTAGATGTGTTATATTGGGTCGGTTGTACTCATATTACACTTCATGTACTCGTTGACACCAGGTTTTGGGATGGTTGTAGCAGAGTTTCAGTTATTTCTATCGCATGTTTATGAGATTTTTCCGTTTTTGAGTCATTAAGCATGTTCCATTCAATTATTTAGTTGTTATGTGATTATCGGCTTTCCTAGTAAGTGTGTTTGGTGCCATCACGACAGGTTGGGATTTTGGGTCGTGACATTCTCCTATTTCGTTTTCAAATTTTTTTTTCTACTATAAAGAAATCTCTTTTTTTCCTTTTTTCCTTTTTTCCTTTTTTCCTTTTTTTTCTTTGTCTCCTATTGCTCTTTGAAATAAATGGGCTAATCACCAGATTCAAGCACTTTCTTTACAAGGTATAAATATTTTTCTTTTGTAGTAAACCAATATTATATAATCTCTAATTTGTAGCTTTATTTGTGTTTTTTTCTACATATATGCTTATATTATAGTTGACAAATTGCAATACTACATAATTATTGTTTTCTCAAGAATAGATAGTGATTTTTATAGATATATATTGTAAGCACATATCTCCCTACCAATATTATTGCTTTGGTATAATCATATTTTATATTGATTAAAATCATTAATATTATACTTTACTTTATATTTTATAACTTAAATAAAAATAAAAAATTAATTAAATTATCTTATAATAAATATTTAAAGTCATTTCTCTCTTTTAAATAATACTAAGTACAAACTAAATGTTTACTATTTTTTATAATGTGACACTCAAAAGTACTTTTTGGAAAAATTGGTCAAACATAATTAGTTTATTAGATATTACATAAAACATACTTTTCAAATGAATTGGTCAAACACAAATTATTAATCTCAAAAAGTACTTTGTCGAAAAGCACGTATAAACAAAAATACTTTTTAAAATAAGTAGTTTTTGGCAGCTTGGCCAAACGGGTTCTTAGTGGACGTAGCTAATCATCGACATATGTGTATTTTTACCTTTACACGAAAGTTGTAGGAGCAAAGTCGATCAATTTCACTACAGGCCATGATGGCGCCCAACGCCATTGTTAGGCAAGCCAACAATTACATCAACAGATCACTAGTTAATCCAAAATGCATTTCGAAACCATTTAAGAAATAAAGAGTAGAAATCTTTCATTTTAATAGAAAATATAGATATTATTATTTTAAATATTCGAACGAGACCAAAATATAAATCAGAAACATCATAGCGGGATACAACCAAGAGCAAATCCAAATCTCCAAAATCCGGTATCACAAGTGCATGAGCATCTACCAGAATATAAGATACTACTACAACAGCTGTCTAGAATAAGAAATAGCAGAATACAATAAATGGATAGAGCAGGGACTCTGTGTGCTGCGGATCGTAACATAGAGAGCAGCTCACCACAATGTCTCCTCAGCAACTGCGCCTACGCACCCAAATGACCACCAAAAGTACTTGTCTTAGTACCTGCACAATCAGTGCAGTAGTGTAGCATGAGTACATAAATCAATGCGTATCCAGTAAGTATCTAGCCTAACTCCGAAAAAGCAGTGGCGAGGGGTCAACATTGACACTTACTAGTGGTCCAGTAAATCAAGTACGATAAAAGTAGACAGGTATGAAGCTATCAAGACCCAAATTCTCCCTCCATGAATTTGTCGTGATGGCACCTAGTCTCTACGACTAGGTAAGCCTAACACTTTGCGGAAATGAAATGAAAAACATGAAGATTAACAACTAACAGTAGCAGATATTTTAAATAAGCAATTGAGATGCCGCTCGGCATATACAATAATCAACTCTTGAAATATACATAACACTCCCAAGACCCGGAACACCATAAGTCATAAGCTTCTACGAAGTTCTAACTGTTCTATACATCAGTGTCTACAGAAATAAGAGAAGAATTAAGATAGGGGGATAGAGGGGGACTCCGAGGATCTGCGTGCGCGGGCAGATGTACCTTGTAGTCTCCAAAACAGCAGCGACTACAACTAAGAATGAGGTTGGTAGGAGGAACCTGGATATGCACACGAAAAACATGTTCAGGGATGGGCATGAGTAACCACAACGGTACCCAGTAAGTGCCAAGCCTAACCTTGGTCGAGTAATGACGAGGTCAGGTCAGGGCCTTACTAGTATATATATAATAAAAACAAGGCAGGGTGAAATATCGCAATAAAATAAAGGCAGAAATTTAACAAGAATGAAAACATAGAAAGGTAATAGCTCTATACACAGAAATAACAAAAGGGGATCTCCCGAGATACCGTTCCGTAGTCCCAAATGTAAATGTGCAGGGGGATCTTCCGGAATACCGTTCCGTAGTCCCAAAGTAAATATGCAAGATAGGGGAATCTCCCGGAATCCCGTACCATAGTTCCCAAGTAAATGTGCAGGGGGATCTCCCGGAATACCGTTCTATAGTCTTAAAAGTAAATACACAGCTCAAAAAATAGAATTCAACAGCTACAACACGAGATCCTACAATTTAAACTAAGTACAAGACAAGGAAAAACATGAAATTTACTAGACATGTTGCACGGAATTTAGATAAACAAATAAGGCAAGTAGTCATGTTGTTCTAATCTAACAAGATACTACACATGCTGATATGACTCAAAAAAGAAGGAAAACAGGTTATTACTTAGCAGAAATAGGGTTTTTACAACAATTAGTCGGTGTACGCACTCGTCACCTTACGTACACGGCATTCACATACCAAATCAGTACCAAATCCTAAGGGGGGGAGGGGTCCCCCACACAAGTTTAGGCAAGCCACTTACCTCGAACCAAGCTCAATCAATCTGTAACAATGCTCTTTCCACGAAAATCCTACTCCGAATGGCCCAAATCTAGCCAAAATCAATTACATATCATAAATATAACTACAAGGAACTAATCTAGCTAATGAAATCAAAGCTAAAAGGTCTCCCCAGGTTCACGTCTCGAAATCGTGTAAAAGTCACAAAATATGAACACCCATTCACTCACGAGTTCACTCATACCAAAATGACTCAAATCCAATGCCAAAATCTCGATTAAAATCCCAAAATTCGGCCTAAGAATATTTCTCAATGTTTCCCCAAATTTTCAACACCAATCCAAAATTAAATGGAGAAAACAACTATAAATTAGTGGAATACAACCAAAAACGAGTTAGGAATCATTACCCCAAAGCTTCCTCTGAAAATCCCTCGAAAAATCGCCAAATTTCGAGCTCTCAAGTCCAAAAATGAAGAATGAAATCAAACCCTCGCACTTATCCCTTTTTCTGCAAGAGATCTCGCTTCTGCGAGACTTCAACCGCATCTGCGGTACCGCACCTGCAGAAATAACATCGCTGGTGCGAAAATCACTTAAGGGGAGCTGGGTCCGCATCTGCGAACAAGGGCCGCATATGCGAACTCGCACATGCGCTCCTCTTCCGCTTATGCGTGTCCGCTTATGCGGATCTATTGTCGCACCTGCGACCCTAGCTGCATAGGGCCAAAACTGCTTCTGCCGCTCCATGGCTGCTTCTGCGGCGCCGAACCGGTGGCCCAAAGTGCGCAGGTGCGATTACACCAGGTGCAGCAGCTTTAGCAATTGCATAAGTCCCAAACTCAATCTGTTAAGCATTCGAAACACATTCGAGGCCCCCGGGACCTCAACCAAATATACCAACCAGTCCTAAAAAATCATACAGACTTAGTCGAGCCCTCAAACCATATCAAACAATGCTAAAATCGCTTATCATCCTTCGATTCGAACTTTAAGAACTTGAAACTTCCAAATTCGACAACCGATGCTGAAACCAACCAAACCACGTCCGATTGATCCCAAATTGTGCACACAAAACCCTATTGACCTAATCCAACTTCCGAAATCGGAATCCGACCCTGATATCAAAAATTCCACTACTGGGCAAAATCTCCAAAATTTTGACTTTCGCCATTTCAAGCCTAAATGAGCTACAGACCTCTAAAACACAATCCGGACACGTCCCTAAGTTCAGAATCACCTAATGGAGCTAACGAAACTGACGGAACTCCATTCCAGAGTCGTCTTCACATAGTTTTGACTATGGTCCAAATCCTAAGGCTTAAGCTCCCGTTTAGGGACTAAGTGTCCCAAAACACTCCACAAACCAAAATGAAAACTCCCAGCAAGTCACAATAGCAGAAATAGATACGGGAAAAGCAGTTAATAGGGGATCTGGCTATAACTCACAAGACGACCGGCTGGGTCGTCACATCCTCCCCCTCTTAAAATAATTGTTTGTCCTCGAACGAGTATAGAGGCATACCTGAAGCTGTGAAAAGATGAGGATAACGGCTGCGCATATCCTACTTGGTCTCTCAAGTCGCCTCCTCGGCCGGCTGACCCCTTCACTGAACCTTTACTGAAGCAATGTTCTTTGACCTTAGCTTTCTGACCTACCAGTCCAAAATAGCTATTGGCTCCTCAACATAAGATAGATCCTTGTCCAACTGGACTAGGTTGAAATCCAATACATGAGCCGGATCACTGTGATACTTCCGGAGCATAGAAACGTGGAATACCGGATGAACCCCTACTAGGATAGGAGGTAAGGAAATCTTATAAGCAACCTCCCCAACACGCCGCAACACCTCAAAAGGACCAATGTACCTCGAGATCAGCTTGCCTTTCTTTCCGAACCTCATAACGCCTTTCATAGGCGATACCCGGAGCAAGACCCGCTCTCCAACCATGAATGCTACATCGCGAACCTTCCGGTATGTATAACTCTTCTGTCTGGACTGGGTTGTGCGAAGTTGATCCTGAATCACCTTCACCTTATCCAGGGCATCCTGGACCAAGTCTATACCCAATAATCTGGCCTCGCCCGACTCAAACCAACCCATTGGGGAGCGACACCGCCTACCATACAGAGCCTCATACAGTGCCATCTGGATGCTCGACTGATAACTATTATTGTAGGCAAACTATGCAGGTGGTAAGAACTGATTCCACGACCCTCAAAACTCCATCACACAAGCACGAAACATATCCTCTAATATCCGAATAGTGCACTCGGACTGTCCGTCTGCCTGAGGGTAAAATGTTGTGCTCAGCTCCACTCGAGTACCCAACTCATGTTGTACGGCCATCCAGAACCATGATGTAAACTGCATACCCCGGTCAGAGATGATAGATACTGGTACGCCATGAAGCCTGACGATCTCACGGATGTAGATTCGAGCCAGCTGCTCGAAAGAATATGTAGTCATCACAGGAATGAAATGAGCTGACTTGGTCAGCCTATCCACAATCACCCAAATTGCATCAACCCTCTGTTGAGTCCGTGGGAGTCCAAAAATGAAATCCATAGTGATCCGCTCCCATTTCCACTCCGGAATCTCTAACTTCTGAAGCAACCCACCCGACCGCTGATGCTCATACTTCACCTGCAGGCAATTTAGGCACTGAGCCACATACTCCACTATGTCATTCTTCATCCTCCTCTACCAGTAGTGCTACCTCAAGTCCTGATACATCTTCATGGCACCCGGATGAATAGAGTACCGCGAGCTATGAGCCTCTTGAAGAATCAACTCGCGCAAACCATCTACATTAGGCACATATAGCCTGCCCTGCATCCTCAATACGCCATCATCCCCAATTGTGACCTCCTTAGCATCACCGTGTCGAACTGTGTCCTTAAGGACAAGCAGGTGGGGGTCATCATACTGACGCTCCCTGATACGATCATAAAGAGAAGACCGAGAGACCACACAAGCCAACACTCGACTCGGCTCATGAATATCCAATCTTACAAACGAGCTGGCTAAGGCCTTAACATCCAATGCAAAGGGTCTCTCTACTGCTGGAAGATATACTAAACTCCCCAAACTCTCCGCCCAGTGACTCAAAGCATCGGCCACCATATTGGCCTTCCTCGAGTGGTACAAAATGGTGATATGATAATCCTTAAGTATCTCCAACCACCTCCACTGACACAAATTAAAATCCTTTTGCTTAAACAGATGCTGCAAACTCCGATTATCAGTGTAAATCTCACAAGGAACACCGTATAACTAGTGGTGCCAAATCTTCAGGGCATACACAATAGCTGCTAACTCAAGGTCGTGGACAGGATAGTTCTTCTCATGCACCTTCAGTTTTCTGGACGCATAGTCAATCACCCTACCGTCCTGCATCAACATCGTGCCAAGACCAATATGTGACGCATCACAATATACAGTGTAGGACCCCGAACCTGTAGGCAATACCAAAACTGGGGTTGTAGTCAAAGCTGTCTTGAGCTTCTGAAAGCTCTCCTCACACTCCTCTGTCCACCTAAACAAAGCACCCTTATGGGTCAGCCTGGTCATAGGTGCTGCAATAGATGAGAATCCCTCTACAAAATGACGGTAATACCCTTCCAAACCAAGAAAACTGCGGATCTCTGTAGCTGATGACGGTCTAGGCCAACTCTGCACTACCTCCACCGTCTTCGGATCTACCTTGATACCATCACTCGATACTACATGACCCAAGAATGCCACTGAGTCTAGCCAAAACTCACACTTCGAAAATTTTGCATACAACCTCTTTTCTCTCAAAGTCTGAAGTACAGTCCTCATGTGCTGCTCATGATCCTCCCGAGTCCAGGAGTACACCAGAATGTTGTCAATAAACACAATGACGAATGAGTCAAGATAAGGTCGGAACACACTTTGTATCAAATGCATAAAGGTTGTTGGGTTATTCGTCAGCCCAAAAGACATAACAAGAAACTCATAGTGACTGTATCGGGTCCTGAAGGCAGTCTTCGGAATATCTGGCTCCTGAATCTTCAACTGATGATAGCCTGAACGTAAGTCAATCTTGAAAAACACCCTGGCACCCTATAACTGATCAAATAAATCATCAATACGAGACAATGGATACTTGTTCTTCACTGTAACTTTGTTCAGCTGGCGATAATCAATACACATACGCATAGAACCATTCTTTTCTTCACAAACAAGATCGGAGCACCCCAAGGTGACACACTGGGCCGAATGAAGCCTTTATCAAGCAACTTCTGTAACTGCTCCTTCCACTCAGGAGGAGCCATATGGTATGGAGGAATAGAGATGGGCTGAGTGTCTAGCAACAAATCAATGCCAAAATCTATATCTCTGTCTGGCGGCATGCCCGGAAGATCAGCTGGAAACACATCTGGGAAGTCCCTCACTACTGGAACTGACTCAACTGTAGGGGTATCAATGCTGACATCTCTCACATAAGCTAAATACGCGTCACACCCCTTCTCAATTATTTTTTGAGCCTTAAGAAATTAAATAACTCTGCGGGGAGTATACTCTAAGGTACCCCTCCACTCTAACAGCGGTAAGCCTGGCATAGCCAGCATCACAGTCTTAGCGTGACAATCAAGAATAGCATAATGGGGCGACAACCAGTCCATGCCCAAGATAACATCAAAATCTATCATGCTGAGTAATAATAAATCTGCTCTGGCCTCAAAACCACTAAGAGCAATCAAACACGACCGATACACGTAGTCCACAATAAGAGAATCTCCCACATGAGTAGACACATAAACATAGGAACTCAAAGAATCCCGAGATACGCCCAAATGTGGGGCAAAATAAGATGACACGTATGAATACGTAGAGCTTGGGTCAGATAATACCGATGCATATCTATGACAGACTAGAACAATACCTGTAATGATAGAGTCGGAAGAAACTGCCTCTAACCGAGCTGGTAGAGCATAATACCTGGCCTGGCCTCCCCTTCTAGGGCAAACTCGACCTCCCCGGCCTCCACCTCGAGCTGGCTAAGCATGTGGGATGGTAGCTGGTGCTGGAATCATAGCCTGAGGACCCAGTGGAGCACCTGGTGGCTGACAAGTCTATGGTTGTGCTCCCTTCCTAAGTCTGGGGTAATCCCTCACCATGTGGAGAGTGTGGCCACACTCACAACAACCCCTCGGAGGGCGTGGCTATTGTGACTGACTCGGTTCAGGTCTGCTGGACTTGCCGCTAATAGCACCCCGAGCAGGAGGCACACTAGGTACTGACGGTGCATAATAAGGCTCGTGGGGTCTAGAAAGGGCTGGAACATCACTAGCGGCTAGAAAAGCTGAATGAACAGGGCGACTTACATAACCCCTACCATGGCAAGCTGCTAGGGCACGAGCTCCAGAATAATAACTAGTCTCTCAAGACCTCTTGGCCTCCTTCTCCTCTCTATCCCAATCAAGCATGCCCTCCAATCTCCTGGCAATGCTCACAACGTGTTGATATGAGATATCCATCTTCAACTCCCTGACCATACTGATCATGATGCTGGGGTTGAGTCCCTCAATAAAGCGACGAACCCTCTCCCGAACTGTAGCAACCAATGCCGGTGCGTGTCGGGCCAAATCACTAAAATGGACTGCATACTCTAACACAGTCATTGAACCCTGGCGCAACTGCTCAAACTCCGCGTGCCATGCATCCCTGAGGCTTTGAGGGATATACTCTCTTAAAAATATATCCGAGAATTGAGTCCATGTGAGTGAGGCTGCCTCATCTGGACTACTCAACTCATAAGCACGCCACCACTTATAGTTTGCTCCTCTAAGCTCGAAAGTGGTAAAAGAAACCCCACTCATCTCCGCTACGCCCATAGTACGGAGATTACGATGACACTCCTCCAGAAACCTTGAACATCATCTGTAGCCAATCCGTTGAAGGTAGGTAGGTGGTACTTCTTGTACCTCTCAAGTCTGAGCTGCTCCGTATTAGAAGTGGTTGGCATGGTCTCATGCTGAATCGGAGCAACCAAATGAACTCTGGGGCCTAATCAACCTGGACCCTCTATTCATGAGTACGGACTATGGGAGTATGTTCCCCTCTCCCGGCCTGAGATGTGGCTGGAGTTAGTGGAATTAGTCCAGCCTGAGCTAAGGTGCTGAACATGCTCATGAACTGGGCTAGAGACTCATGGAGGGCTGGTGCAGCAATAGGAACCTCTGGTGCCTACCCTCCAGTTGGAGCTGCTGGGGGCTCTTCTGCCACAGCTCGCGCAGGTGCTTTGGCTGCACTGCGTGGTCATGCTCTACCCCGGCCCCGACCTCTCGTAGCTCTAGAAGGGGGGCACGGGTGCCTGTCGTCAGATCTCCTGATATGGGTCCTCACCGTCTGTGAAAAAGAATAGAATAGAGAATTTTAGAATTTGATGCCAATAACTCGCACGATAAGGAATCAAAAGAAGTATGATTGTTCCTACAGTTCCATAGCCTCCCAAAGATAAGTACAGACGTGTCTGTACCGATCCGCGAGACTCTAATAAACTGGCTTGTGACTCGCGACACCTATGAACCTAGAGCTTTGATACCAACTTGTCAAGACCCAAATTCTCTCTCCGTGAATTTGTCGTGACGGCACCTAGTCTCTACAACTAGGTAAGCCTAAAACTTTGCAGAAATGAAATGAAAAATATGAAAATTAACAACTAACAGTAGTAGATATTTTAAATAAGCAATTGAGATGCCGCTCAGCATATACAATAATCCACTCTCGAAATATACATAACACTCCCAAGACTCGGAACACTGTAAGTCACAAGCTTCTACGAAGTTCTAACTATTCTATACATCAGTGTCTATAGAAATAAGAGAAGAATTAACATAAGGGGGTAGAGGGAGACTCCGAGGATCTGCGGGCGCAGGCAGATGTACCTTGATATCTCCGGAATAGTAGCGACTGCAACTAATAACGAGGCCAGTAGGAGGAACCTGAATCTGCACACAAAAAACATGTGCAGGGAAGGGCATGAGTACACCACAACGGTACCCAGTAAGTGCCAATCCTAACCTCGGTCGAGTAGTGACGAGGTCAGGTGGGTCCTACTGATATATATATAATAAAAACAAGGCAGAGTGAAATATCGCAATAAAATAAAGGAAGAAATTTAACAAGAATGAAAACTTAGAAAGGTAACAACTCAGTACACAGAAATAACAACGGAGGATCCCGAGATACCGTCACTTAGTCCCAAATGTAAATGTGCAGGGGATCTCCCGGAATACCGTTCCGTAGTCCCAAAGTAAATATGCAAGACATGGGATCTCTCAGAATCCCGTTCCATAGTCCCAAAGTAAATGTGTAGGGGAATCTCCCAGAATACCGTTCCGTTGTCCCAAAAGTAAATATGCAGGGCGTCTCCCGGAATACCGTTTCATAGTCCCAAAATTAAATACACAGCTCAAACAATAGAATTCAACAGCTACAACACGAGATCCTACAATTTAAACTAAGTACAAGATAAGGAAAAACAGGAAATTTACTAGACATGCTGCACGGAGTTGAGATAAACAATTAAGGAAAGTAGTCATGTTGTTCTAATCTAACAGGATACTACACATGCTGATATGACTCAAATAAGAAGCAAAACAGGTTATTACATAGCAGAAATCAGGTTTTTACAATAATTAGCTCGTGTACGTACTCGTCACCTCGTGTACACGGCGCTCACATACCAAAATATTACCAAATCCTAAGGGGAGTTCCCCCACACAAGGTTAGGCAAGTCACTTACCTCGAACCAAGCTCAATCAATCTGTAACAATGCTCTTTCTAAAAAATCCGACTCTGAATGGCCCAAATATAGCCAAAATCAATTACATATCATATATATAACTACAAGGAACTAATCTAGCTAATGAAATCAAAGCTAAAGCAAGAAATTGGAAAATCGCCCTAAACAGTTTCCCCGGGCCCATGTCTCGAAATCGGGTAAAAGTCACAAAATATGAACACAAATTTACTCACGAGTTCACTCATACCAAAATGACTCAATTCTGATACCAAAATCTTGATCAAAATCCCAAAATTCGGCCTAAGAACTTTCCTCAACTTTTCCCCAAATTTCAACCCGAATCCAAAATTTAATGGAGAAAACAACTATAGATTAGTGGAATACAACCAAAAACGAGTTAGGAATCATTACCCCCAAAACTTTCTCTGAAAATCCCTCGAAAAATTGCAAAATTCCGTGCTCTCAAGTCCAAAAATGAAGAATGAAATGAAACCCTCGCACTTAGCCCTTTTTCAACCGCATCTGTGGTACCGCACCTGCGGAAATACCATCGCAGGTGTGAAAATCACTTAAGGGGAACTGGGTCGGCATTTATGAATAAGGGTTGCATCTACGAGCCCGCACCTACGCTTCTCTTCCCTTCTACGGATATATCGTCGAACCTGCGGCCACAGCTGGACAGGGCCAAAACAGCTTCTGCGGCTCCACGGCCGCTTCTATGGTGCCGCACCTGTGGCCAAAAGTGCGCAAGTGTGATTACACAAGGTGCAGCAGCTTCAGTAATTGCATAAGTCCCAAACTCAATCCGTTAAGCATTCGAAATACACCCGAGGCCCCCAGGACCTCAACCAAACATACCAACCAGTCCTAAAACACCATACGGACTTAGTCGAGCCCTCAAACCACATCAAACAATGCTAAAATCACTTATCATCCTCCGATTCAAACTTAAAGAACTTGAAACTTCCAAATTCGACAACCGATGCCTAAACCAACAAAATCACGTCCGATTGACCCTAAATTTTGCACACAAGTCGTATTCAACCCTACGGACCTATTCCAACTTCCGAAATCGAAACCCGACCCCAATATCAAAAATTTCACTACCAGTCAAAATCTCCAAAACTTCAACTTTCGCCATTTCAAGCCTAAATGAGCTACAGACCTCCAAAACACAATTTGGACACGTCCCTAAGTCTAAAATCACCTAACGAAGCTAACGGAACCGATGGAACTCCATTTCGGAGCTGTCTTCACATAGTTCTGACTGCGGTCCAAATCCTAAGGCTTAAGCTCCCGTTTACGGACTAAGTGTCCCAAAACACTCCAAAAACCAAAATGAAAACTCTCGGCAAGTCACAATAGCAAAAATAGATATGGAAAAAGCAGTTAATAGGGGATCGGGTCTATAACTCCTAAGACGACCGGTCGGGTCATCACAGAAACATGGAAAGTACAATATTGAAAACAGATATAGGTACATAATACAATCCTCAAGTGAAGAGTAAACACGAAGTCCTCAAATACCAGATGCTTCCTCAACTGGAATACAAAATGATCATCACCAAATAAACGGTCATATCTCAAGTCAGGAAGATTCATAACTACGCTGACTCCTTATCAAATATTTTTTGCACGATTCTACCGAGGTGAACGACCCGATATCATAAGAGTATTTCATAGAACTTCCGAGGCAAGCAGCCCGATCCCATAAGAGTGATACAATGTCCTGCTGAGGCGAACGACACGATCCCTTAAGATTGTGAAACATAATCTTGTCGAGGCGAACAACCCAATCCAATAAGAATATGATAGATAATCCTGCCGAGACGAACGGCCTGATCCCATAATAATATGTTAGTCTGCCGAATCAAACGATCCTATCCCATAAGAGTACTGTTGAGACGTTTAGCCCTATCCTATTATAATATGAAACTTTAACTGGTCCTTGACCCCACTCATGAATATACATGTGAGTTACGAAATTTAAGAAAACTTTCCGTTGATTATGCACAACATTGGAGAAATCCATAAGGGAAGTACAATTTCCACGGCTAATCAAGTAGCTCTTCCAGTATCTAAAATAGCAAGTCCATTACTCTACGTGACTCGAGTCCCACGCTACAACATAAATTAAAGCATATAAACGGGCAAGAATAACTCAAATAGTACAATTGAAGCATGGCGTGAGTCTATGTCTACCCGGACATAACCAGGACTTCTAGCATTCGCACGAATACTCGGCACCTCATAAGTGCATAGCTCCCACAACACGTAGCACATAACAAATATAACATCTACGGGGTGAATTCCCCCTCACAAAGTTAGACAGTAGACTTACCTTGCTCTAAAATCCGATAACCGGCTCCAATGCATATCTAACACCTCAAACCAATTTCAAACGATCTAAAACTAGCCAAAGAACGTGAAAACCAATCAAAATATACTCAAAAACTTATAATTTAATCATTCAGAATCAATTCCCATCTCCACCGAAAAGTCAACAAAGTCAACCCTCGGGCTCACGTGACCTGATTTCGCAAATTCTCGAAGATAAACACTACCCATAGCATCACGAATTCAAATATATAATATATTCTTATTTTCATGTCCAATTGCGTTGTCAAAATCCAAAAATAGCATATCTAGGTTTTGTTCCAAAATCCCATAATTTCTACTACTTTTCATGTTAAAATCCATATATAATTCATATATTTAACTCACAATGAGTAGGAATCACTTACCTTGTAATAGATAACGAAAATATCCCTCAAAGAGCTCCCAAAATCGGCCAACCCAAGTGAAAAATGAGAGAAATGAGCTATGTCCCGTATTAAATTCATGTTCTGCCCTTATCTTTCCTCTTCGCTATCGCGAAAATTCCCTCGTGACCACTGAAATTCCCTCGCGATAGTGAAGGTCAAACCAGCCTTGCCCTAGAATTCCTTCTTTGCGAACACGAGCTTCTCTTGCGATCGCGATGCACAGTCAGCGAAGCCTACGCGAAAGAGAGCCCAGCTCCGCGAATGCGAAGTCAAATCTTCCAGCCTCAACAAATTCTTCTTTCGCAATCGCGTAACCTATCTCGCAGTCACATAGAACAACCTCCCAACCAGAACAGTCCATATAAACCACTTTGCTTTCACAACTCCTACCACATGAATGCATAGAAGAACATGACAACTTTGTGCGATCGCAACCCCCTTTTCACGATTGCGAAGAACAAAATCTTTACCAGCTCCAACAACCCTTCGCAATCACGAAGCACATGCTTGACACCAGAAACCAGCAACAACCAAACAATGAGAATTGGTCTGAAACCACCCCGAATCACACCCGAGGACTTTGGGACCCATCCAATCACACCAAACGATCTGAATACCTTATCCAAAGGCTCGAAATGCCACGAATAACTTCAAAACCACGAATTTCGGCCTATCTATTATTTTTTTTATCTTCCCGGCCTGGTATATTATTTTGACCGGCAAAAGCGACGATCAAAATCCTTATTTTAACTTTCAAACCTTCAAACTTCGTCGAACGCGTCCAAATCACACTTAGACATTTCGGATCACGTCCAAACTTCACCCACAAGTTCCAATCAATAAAATGAACCTTTCCCAAGTCCCGAAACACCGCCCAGAGTCTGATACACCAAAGTGCGATCTAAGTCAAACTTAGCAAATTTCAAAACCTCTAAAATGCAAGCTTTCGATAATAAGGGCCGAATTGCTCCCAGACCATCTGATACTCAACCCGAACATAAGACCAAGTCCAGAAGAACCTTACGAACCTAAAGGAACCTTTAAATCCTGATTTTGAGGTTGTTTACTCGAAAGTCAAACCTTGGTCAATTCTTCAAACTTAAAGATTTGAATTTCAGAATTATTCTTCCAAATCAACCTTGAAATCCTGATAATCAAAACCGACTACACGCGCAAGTCATAATACATGAAGTGAAGCTTCTGAAGGTCTCAAATTGCTGAACGACATGCTAGAGCTCAAAATGACTGGTCATATCATTACATTCTCCCCCACTTAAACATACGTTCGTCCTCGAACGTTTCAAGAACCGTTCCAGAGTTGTCCAAAATCACAGTTTAACACCTCATGTACCTGCCCATGCCATAACGATCCAAATGAGCACGTTAGCTCAACCTAAACGGAAAATCATTCATGCTACCTTAGCCCACAAACCTTAGAACCAAATTAGAACATCAGAATTCTTTACAAGGTCCGATTCTAGCATACATACACAGTATCGACCTCCATAAGTTGTACCAAAGCATACCTATACACCCAAGTCATAACGACATGATGTACCGCATCGCTCAAATTCCGATAGTAGTATCATCCAACCACAATAGTTGCAAGTTTCCCGAATTCGGTACCGGTAATACACCTCCTAACACATGAAGGCGTTGTTCCAACCCTTGCAACACTGCAACAAAGAAAGAGACATACGAAATCTCATAACCACCCGTCAATTCAATAAATTATGGTTCTCTCCCGCTCGACAAGAACCATTGCCACGTTATGAACTGATTAGCGACATTCTCCCTCCAAACATACATTATACGATACAATTGTGCTAATTCCAGGTCCAATAACCTCATCTCACCCAGTACAAACTGCTCAGGCAATAAGCCACATCAAACACCATCTAAAATCTCATACGACACTATCAATGCGCCAAAAAGTCACAACTCGAATATGACCAATAAGGAAAGCAAACCCAAGTACATGACTATTCAATTCGCATAACAAATAAAACAACCAAACAAATTCTATGAACCTATTCCATAGATGAGAAGTAAAACACACAAAAAAGTATAAATAACTGTACTCAACATCTCATTATTGCGGCATGCAACCCGATCAAAACACCATACCCGTGGTGGTGTGCCACCCGATCCACACATAATCAATCTGCATGGGAATACCCATCGAGCCAAAAATGATCATACTCACTAGACACACGTATAATAACCACAAACACATCGAGTGCATAAGCATAACCTTGGGGGGGTGGATAGCATCATGCGCTACAAAGGTCCAAGCATGACTAAGGTGCAATAAACAAAGCATCATCTTGAAATCCATCTCGCTCATATAACACCACAAGACTAGACAGGATCACAACACACGTGTAAATAAAAATCAAGCCACCTCACAACCCACATGGCATAAAAGAGTAACACATGAAATAGACGACGGCGGGAATAATATCCACCACGCGTAAAAACTCATCCATAAGTAATTCTACGTAGGATAAGCCTATCTAATCTAGTATAGAATATACATTTACCTTGGGTCAGCCAACGGACCTCCAAGCCAACACCGATCATCCCAAAATAGGTCAATAACCTTACAAATATCCACAATGACCCTATCCATGACACATACGATCAATCGTCGAATCTGAAACAAACTTCCACATTTTGCAACCAAAGGGATAGAGCGTCTCTCAAACATAAACTCTCCAATCAGCGATAGTAGTAGAATTCTTCATACCTGATTTCAATCTCTACCACTTAAATGACTAACACATCACACTTACACAATCGACCCGTAGGAGATACTCTCACGACCTTCTGTACCAGGTAGCAAAATTTGCGCATCCACGGCTACCAACCATACTATTACTGTAATGCAAATCAAGAATCCATAAATCAATACACAAATGCCTCTTCCACAGAACACCATTCTCACGCGACACAAAAATAGTGTCAGCATACTCTGAATATCTAAAATATCCCCCCCCCCCACTCCTCCGAGCTCGTGACTAACGAGCTCAAACACAAACGTAATTTATGCTCGCTAATAAAATATAACGTAGTATAATATCGTATCAACATGGATTGTATTTAAATAGTATTCTTGTAGTTTCTAGCTTGATCGCTATCCAAGATGATCAACAATTGATATTTATATGATTTCTAACTACATTTAACTAAGAATCTAAAGCTATTGACTAATGACAATTGCAACAAAATTAAGCAAGAAAGTTATCAATGGGAGAAAATAGGGGTTGATAGGGTAGGTGCAAAATAATAGTTCATGATCTAACTCTAGATAATTCACTTCTAATGTTCAAGTGAGTCTCTCGAATTCACTCCATTATTAGTCCAAACGTTCAGCAAAAACTCGTCTCTCAATTAAGTCTTAGCCTCATAAGATGAACCAATTTAAGTATGTGAAGATATGAAAGAATGCATAATGGATTGGTCTTTAGTAAAACCTCTTTCGATTATTCTCCTAACTAGGTTTAATCAATGATTCAACTTGCCTCTTTCAATTACTAACAAGAATTTATGAACTCAACCAACAATATAATGCAACGATATCACAAGTTATGCCTCTCTCGATTACATGAGCAGGTGAATATAGATGTAACAATTAAATCATCCAAAACGGCTTGAATACATAAAAACTAGAGTTATAATCCACAAACAATCATAAATACACCAAATCTATCAAACCCTAAAGAGAACTTCTCCATAGATATGGAGCAATTCATAACAAATAAAGTTAAAGTATAGGAAAACATAAATTCGATCCAAACTCGGGTCGTGAGTGAGGAAGGAATGATGAAATCCTCGTGCTCGTGTTCTTCTAACTCCTCCTTAGCCTCCTTAGGTCGAATATGTGTCAAAAGTCTAGAAAATAATAGTTTTCCATGTATTTATACCACGTAGGGCCGAGCCCAGATGAAACCACCTTTTTCTAGCCGAAATTGGATTTCCACTCTGTAAACATTGCATAGGCGCGCCGATGGCGAGGCATTAGTGGGGAAATCCAGAGAGTTAGTTCTGACAGGAAGCAGAGAATTGCACAGCCACGGCGCCCCACGCACCGCGGCAGTGAGGATTTCTCATAGTATAGATTTTTCTTGCGTTTTGACGTCCAGACTTGGTCCTCGACCCTGAACACCATGATGGCTTAATCCCTTGGGCTTTTACTCATACTTCAAATCTCCAAATCACTCGAATTCATTCTATAACATCTACATAGCTCGGAATCACTCCTACAAAGCATAAAACATAAAATAAGTGCAGAACACTATCAATTAAAGTTCAAACACAAATAAAGTGAAGTGAATTAGAGTGTCCCACACTTAAACCATTGCTCGTCCTCGAGCAATCAAACTACACTTCATATAAACACGGTCGTTTTAAACAACTCTCATAACTCATCACATGAAGAATATTTAAAACAAATTAAGCACAATACTGTAATATCCTAGCCTCAAGATTTGACTCAAAAGCACCACGCATTTTTCACAACCCGCTCACTTACTCTAACACAGAAGTCAATGACATTACCTTTCCTTCATGAATCAAGTGCCCTCACATAACAATAAAGAGTAGTTCCACACACAATAAAGTTTAAGAACAATTACGAACTCAAGATAGAAAGAATTCGCTCACTCTCCAAAAATAACATTCATATGCCACAAAAACCGTACCATAGGCTTGCCCGTAGTGTACTACTCTACTAATTGAGCTCATTCAGTCAAGGATCAAGTAGGACTTTAACTGGTTGTAATGTAGGCTGCGGGATGGGTAGGATACATTTAGATATAAGAGTTACTAAACCTCCCTAAGCACTTTAATACATACATTTCATTAATCAAAACCCCACACTTATGTCAAACCAAAACTCCACCTTTACACCAATATACATTAACTCCATACTTCTTTAAGCACAATTTCGTCAAGTTACCACTATCAAGGAATATTTTTCACAATTATACACTTATTTTTTTCCTTTCTTTTTCATCTCAAGTAGCTCTTACTTTTTTAATACAATGCACCTTTCTCCTCAGTTCAATAGTTCCACTCAAAAGTCAAACCAACCACCCCACACTTCAACTTTTACAAAGTTTATAAAAAAATTCAAGTGCTCACGAGAGGTACAAGGTTCAAATAGATGGTCGATTCAAACAAATGGTTAAGGCTTGTGATGTGGTTGCCAAAGAAATAAGATTACATGCTCAAAGGGGTTAACTACGATACATAACAATTAGTTGGTTAATAGCACATATCTGGCTCCACAAAGAAATATCTATATCACTTCAAATGCAATGCACAGAATAACACAAGACCTCACACACACATGGCACATAACTCACTCGAGATTGGACTATCAAGACACTCTAGTCAAAGCAGTTAAGCAAAGTTAAGATCATACAATTTAAGGTACTTATACAAGAGACAAATACTAAGCCTAAGCATAATAAAGTAATCGCTATCATCAAGGCATAATAAAGTCAAGAGATATCGTTTTCAATTCAAATTACAGCACAAGGCTTCCTACTACTCTACAAAACAAAAACTAACTACACCCGGTCCAAATAAAATCCTTGAAAAAGAACTGCGGCACAAAAAAACCCAACGAGGAATTAATACAGTACCTAACAAAAGAAAATCTTATTGTATTTTTCTTTCGACTTTAATCCCTCAAGAAACCTGTCGATGATATCCATTGCCGAGAAAAATCAAAAATTTTCAAATTTTTATGGTTTTTTCAATTTGTTTCTATCTCTAACTACTAAGACAAAAGCTAAAACTAATATACATACATACAACATATCCCCCACCCCACACTTTAAGTTGTGTCATGTCTCCATGACACACAATTAAATAGCATAAGGTAAAGAAAATTTCCTGAACATCTAGTCGGGGTCTGAGTCGAAGTCGGGCTCCATTCCTCGACTTCGAACTAATGCGCACATCCATGCAGATAACTTCTTCTCAGACTTTTTGGGGTACACCCCACACTTATCTTTCTCACTTTGTGCAGCCTTCTCTTTTGAGCCCTTCACTTTCCACTCAACACTTGCAGCTGGTTTTTCTTTTTGTGCCCAATTTGCTACATTTATCTCAAAAGCCATAGTCTCCTAACCCACTCTAAGCATGGGTTTTCTCTCATGTATATCCAATATTTCTCTACCCGTCGCTAAGAATGGTCTACCTAGGATGAGGGGGAACTCTTTGTTTTCCTCCATATTCACCACTATAAAATCCATACGAAATACGAACTTATCCACCCGAACTAACACATCCTCCACTATCCTCTCGGGTATTAAAGTAATTTAGTCCGCCAGCTGCAAAGATATTGGTGCAGACCGTATCTCTCTGATCTCCTTCTCTAGTTTCCTGTAAAATGATAGAGGCATTAAGTTAATTGAGGCACCAGAATCAGATAAAGATTTATCAAAATTGATAGTTCCTAATGAGAAAGGTATAGTAAAACTCCTTGGATCTCCACACTTTTGTGGTAGTTTGTTTTGTAATATTGCACTGCAATGCTTTGTGAGCTTGACCACTGAGGTCTCCTCTATCTTCTTCTTCTTTGTAAGGATTGCCTTCAAGAATTTGGCATAAGCAGGCATTTGTGAGAGCACTTTTGTGAATGGTACGTTCACATGAACCTATTTTAGCACATCCAAAACTCTCCCAAACTGCTTGTCCAACCTTTTTCTATATAGCTTTTGAGGAAAAGGTAAAGCATGCATATGCTCACTCTCATCATGTTCCTCCCTTCTCGATTTTTCTTCCTTCTTCTTTTTCTCCGCTTTCATCTAGACTTTCTTATTTTTATCAACATCATTCTTCAGCTGCTCCCCACTTTCTTTTTCAAGTTTCACATCATTTTGGATTGGGGCGGATCTTTCAACACTTGCCCACTTCTTAGAGTTACAACATTAACTATTTCTTTGGAATTTCTTTCAGTATCAGCAGGGAGAGTTCCTGGAACCCTCTCAAATAATATTGTTAAAATCTGCCCAACTGTTTGATAGTTGCTCCATGGACGTCCAACCTCTCATCTGTCTTGATAATGAAGGCCTTTATTACATCCCCTAGACCAGGCTGAATGGGATGTTGAGGCTAAAATTGTTGCCTCTGTTAATTTTGGTATGTTGGAGCTCTTTGTCCCTGGGTCTAGAGTTATTTTGTTGCCAAGCATTCGCAGTACCTCCAGGTGAACTCCATGAAAAACTGGGGTGCCTCTGACCCATTGCATTGAAATTGTAGTTTCCCGCAACATTTACTTCTTCAATTGAGGCTCATTTTGTATCGAGGCTAAGGTCAGCTTCCTTATTTATTTGGCCATAGCATCAAGTTGTACCTGCACAGATGTACTAGCATCAACCTGGTGAACAATAGTTGATCTTCTTCTTTTAGCACTCTCAAAGGGCCACTGATTTGCATCTTCATACAACTCATCAAGAATTGTAACTATCTCCTCTGGAGTCTTCTTCATCAAAGGGCCTCCAACTGCATTGCTCAATGTTCTACGTGAGGTCGATGTTAATCCATCCCAAATATCCTAGAGTTGCATTTAGAGTTCCATTCCTCTATGTTGACACTTTCTGACAATCTCCTTAAACCTCTCCCATGCTTCAAAAATAGTTTTCGTATATTTTTGGCAGAAGTTATGAATTTATCTTCTAAACTTACCCGTTTTAGCTTAGGAGAAATATTTATCGAGGAATTTTCTGGTCATCTCCTCCCAAGTTCTAATTGATCCCGTGGGTAAGCTTTTAAGCCACTATTTTGCATCATCTTTGAGTGTGAAGGGGAATGTCCTTAAGTACACTGCATCTCGTAATACCCCATTGCATCGAAAGGTGTTCGTAATCTCCTCGAGTCCATTAGATGTATATTTGGATCTTCGTTCATCTTCCCTCTGAAGACATAGCAATTCTGAAGGGTTTGAAGCAACCCTTGCTTAAACTCGAAAATGTTTGCTACAATTGAAGATGGTCTAGCACTTGATAAACCTTAATTCTAGACTAGTCTAGCATAATCCCTAAGTGGTCTCCTAGGCCCGGGAGCTATATTTTCAAACTGGTCTGCAGCCAAGGGTTGATTTTGAGCAATTCTACGACTCATTTCTTCATAGATGATATAAGCATCTCTAATAGCTGCTTCCTCAGCATCCCGTGTAGCTTTTTTCCGTTGTTGGGCTTCCTCTCTTGCATCCAAATCTACATTATCCTAACCGTTTCTAGCCATAAATTCTTTGGTTGAGGATTGCCCAGCCTTTTTAGTTGTCTCGGTGAGATTTCTTTCCTTCCTCGGGTATCGCAGTTGTTTTTCTATCTAGGGCTCGTATGGTAGTACTTCCTTTGCAGAAGTTCGAGTCATGCACCAATCTTAATCTGTAATCTGCGCACAGTAAGAGAACAACAAACGTAAAATGAGAAAACTAAAATTAAATAAAAAGAAAAAATTCCTGAATTAGAACTACAAACTATTACAAACACTGTTGATTGCAAATCCCCAGCATCGGCGCCAAAATTTGACGAGCTCGAAACACACACTTACTTTATGCTCGCTAATCAAATATAGTATAGTATAATATCGTATCCACGTGGATTGGATTTAAACAGTATTCTTGTAGTTTCTAGCTTGTTCGCTATCTAAGATGATCAACAATTGAGATTTATATGATTTCTAACTATAATTAACTAAGAATCTAAAGTTATTGACTAGTGACAATCACAACAAAAGTAAGCAAGGAAGTTATTAATTGGAGAAAATAGGGGTTGATAGGATAGGTGTAAGATAATTATTCAGGATCGTACTATAGATAATTCATTTCTAATGTTCAAGTGAGTCTCTCGAATTCACTCAATTATTAGTCAAAACATTTAGCAAAAACTCCTCTCTCGATTAAGTCTTAGCCTCATAAGATGAACCAATTTAAGTACGTGAAGATATGCAAAAATGCGCAATGGATTGGTCTTTAGAAAAACCTCTTTCGTTTATTCTCCTAACTAGGTTTAATCAATGATTCAACTAGCCTCTTTTGATTACTAAAAAGAATTTATGAACTCAACCGACAATATAATGCAACGATATCACAAGTTATGCCTCTCTCGATTACATGAACAAGTGAATATAGATGTAATAATTAAATCATCCAAAACCGCTTTAATATATAAAAACTAGAGTTATAATCCACAACCATCATCAATACACAAAATCCAGCAAACTCTAAAGAGAACTACTCCATAGATATGGAGCAATTCATCACAAATAAAGTTAAAGTATAGGAAAATAGAAATTCGATCCAAACTCGGGTCTATAGTGAGGAAGGAATGATGAAATCCTCGTGATCGTGTTCTTCCAACTCCTCCTTAGCCTCCTTAGGTCGAATATTTGTCAAAAGTCCATAAATAACGTTTTTCCATATATTTATACCAAGTAGGGTTGGGTCTATACGAAACCAACTTTTTCTAGCCAAAATTGGATTTCCACTCTATAAAATTTGCACAAGCATGTCGCATGGTCAAAACTATTGAGTACATGGTCGAAACTTCATGTGGAACAAGTATTGTAAGAAGGAGTTGCCTACAGTGCAGCAATTTAGGGAAGGGTCTCATGTAAACCTTACCACGCTGATCCAAGCCACTGCTAAACTGACCCCTACTTCTTCAGGTTTACTCTTGACTTGCCTTCGAAGCAATTCCTCATTCCCAGACATAAGGGACCTCAATCAACACTCATCCCGAGTGACCCCAAATCACAAGACCATGTCGCCTCAATACCCATAAGTCACTTTATACTCTCCTCATGCACTCAATAGTATCTTCAACTGATACACCCGTTCTGAAAGATCTTCTGTGAATCTAAAGTTGTTTCTTCCAACTTTCTAACACCACACTACCAACCCGGTGGCATTCATAGAAATACTCCAAGTTTCTTTTACAACCCCCTGCAATACTCCATCTTTAGCCACGCAACGAAACCAAAAATCCTTAGGTACCACACCTTAAATTCTTGAACCCTTCTAGAACCATTGCTAAGAGTCGCCCACTCTATACCAGTCTCGATTATTTTACCCCAACAACTAGTGGTCCATTAGCACACAAATACTCCAAGGAAGAAGCCGAAAAAATCCAGCCCCGTGCATATCGCATTCTCAAAGGAATATCAAATCTGAGTCGTTCCAAAACCTTCATTCATCAATAAGGTGAAATGTAGCACACATACATCAAATTCCTTGCTCAAACTACCCTTGATGTCCCCTTCCCCAGTCATAACTAATCCACCATTTTACCGAAATCCAGAAACTACAAAGACACATGACCACATGACCCAATCATTGACGGTAGGCTCCCCCGCATGGCTTTAAACCCCAATCACATAAATCCAGAACCCATTATGACTTGTCCTTCTTAGTTACCATGATCTCGCACTGTTACCCCACTAAATTTCTCGTAAGTTCATGTTGCCAAAATCATAGCACAACCTGAATCATCATCCCCACTGGACACTCAATCTTTATGATAGTCGTTCCATCTTCCTTAAGCAATCCAGACCCACATCGCGGTACATGCCTCTCGTTGGATAGAAAGTAGAAAGCTTTATAGTAACTTTATCAGAAGTCATGCAATCCCTAACCTTCTCACAAGAGATAGACCACCTATGTAACCTCATATTGACATCCCCCAACGACACTTCCACAGTTACATCTACTATGAAATCAGTTAATTCCTCTAGGTCCACACTCATCTGCCAGCCGTAAGAATCTGCTGATTCCATCAACATCAACCGAAGGTCCAACAATACGTTTAAAACTCAAAGCCATATTGCATCCCAAAATGATAATCAAGCATTCACATTCCTCTACATCCCAAGCAACTCTTTCCATCATATTCAAACTTCCTAAATATAGAAATCACCTTAAGGATCATCTCCATCGAACCATCAATACTGGCTGATTCGACCCTAAAGTCACAACACACTGTCATCTCTGATAACTGCTTCTTAGGTACCATTTCATAATACTGTGCCCCAAAGGCAAACCAATGAAGACCATCATACTGATAATCCTTAGTGCATTCAAAAAAGGACGACGATACCATAATACAAACCAGAATTCCACCAAGTTTGGAAATATCCAATCTCGCGACTCCATCAACCAATGTCTACACATCCATAGTCCGATTGCTTCTCCTCCGCTGGAATTAAATGTCGAATCTCCCAGCCACGAACCGATTAATCCTCCTCCTACATCTTTCACTATCACGACACATAAGTAAGCACCCTACCATTTACATAAGCACTATGCGATAACAACACATGAACATCCCAATACACAGTGTATAGCCTTGAAACCATGGGCAACATTAACATTGGACTGAAACGATAAAACATCTCTCCACGAGGCGATGATAGCATCCCGCTCGCCTACGCAGAGAAAAATATCATTCACCACATCCGTAGCATCTCTATAACTTTTCAATGCTCAACTGATATCGAATACTCGACATCGTGTACGAATTAGTATGAAGGAACTGAAGGCATAAACCTCAACGAAATCAAACCACATGATAAGGAATCAAGAAAGGGAAGTTCTCCTAGTAGTATTGTAGCCTCTCGAAGATAATTATAGACGTCTCTGTATCGATCTGCAAGACTCTACTAGACTTGCTCGTGACTCGTGAGACTAAGTGAACCTAGTGCTCTGATACCAAATTGGCAGGACCCAAATCCCACTATAAATCGTGATGGCACCCAACTCCGTCGTTAGGCAATCCAAAAATTAAATCAACACATCACTAGTTAATCCAAAATACATTTCGAAACCATTTAAGAAATAAAAAGTAGAAATCGTTCATTTCTATAGAAAATATATATATTATTATTTTAAATGTTTGAATGGGACCAAAATATAAATCAGAAAAATCATAGTAGAATACAGCCAAGGGCAAGATCTAAATCCCCAAAACATGATGTCACAAATGCATGAGCATCTACCAGAATATACGATACTACTACAATAATTGTCTAGAATAAGAAATAGACAAAATACAACAAATGGACAGATCAGGGACTCTGTGTGCTGCGAGTTATAACATAGAGAGCATCTCACCACAAAGTCTCTTTAGCAACCGCACCTACACGCCCAAATGACCACCAAAAGTACTTTTCTCAGTACCTGCACTATCAGTACAGAAGTGTAGCATGAGTACATAAATCAACGCGTACCCAATAAGTATCAAGCATAACTCCAAAGAAGTAGTGATGAGGGGTCGACATTGACACTTACTAGTGGTTCAATAAATCAAGTATGATAAAAGTAGACATGTATGAAGCATAGCAATTACAATAGTGAAAACAGATATATGTACATAATACGATCCTCAACTGAAGAGTAAACACGAAGTCCTCAAATATCGGATACTTCCTCAATTGGAATACAAAATGGTCATCACCAAATAAACAATCGCATCTCAAGTCAAGAAGACTCATAAGTACGCTGACTCCTTATCAAATATTTTTCACACGATTCTACCGAGGCGAATGACTCGATCCCATAAGAGTGATTCATAGAACTATCGAGGCAAGCAGCCCGATCCCATAAGAGTGATACAACATCCTACTGAGGCGAACGTCTTGATCCCATAAGATTATGATACATAATCCTGTCGAGGCAAACATCCTGATCCCATAAGAATATGATACATAATCCTGCCGAGACAAATGACCTGATCCCATAAGAATACGTTACTCTGCCAAGGCGAATGATCCAATCCCATAAGAGTATTGCTGAAGCGTTTAGCCCGATCTCATTAGAATATGAAACTTTAACGGGTCCTTGACCCCACTCACGAATATACATGTGAGTTACAAAATTTAAGAAAACTTTCTGATGAATATGCACAATGCTGGAGAAATCCATAAGGGAAGTACAATTTCCACAGCTAATCAAGTAGCTCTTCAAGTATCTAAAATAGCAAGTCCATTATTCTACGTGAGTCTAGTCCCATGCTATAACATAAATTAAAGATTTTAAATAAGCATGAATAACTCAAATAGTACAATTGAAGCATGGAAAGAGTCTATGTCTACCCGTCCATAACAAGGAATTCTAGCACACATGCGGATACTCGTCATCATACGTGCGTAGCTCCCACAACACGTAGCACATAACAAATATAACACCTACAGGAAAAATTCTCCCTCACAAGGTTAGACAGGAGACTTACCTTGCTCTGAAATCTGATAATCGGCTCCAATGCCTCTCTAACACCTCAAACCAAAGCGAAACGATTCGAAACTAGCCAAAGAGCGTGCAAACCAATCAGAATATACTCAAAAACTCATAATTTATCAATTAGAATTAATTCCCATCTCCACGGTAAAGTCAACAAAGTCAACCCTCGGGTTCACGTACTGTATTCTGAAAATTCTCGAAGATAAACATTACCCATAGCGTCACAAACTCAGAAATATAATTTATTCTCAATTCCATGTCCAATTTCGTGGTCAAAATCAAAAATTACCATTTCTAGTTTTTCTTCCAAAATCCCACAATTTCTTTCAGTTTTCATGTTCAAATCCATATATAATTTATATATTGAACTCACAATGAGTAGGAATAGGTTAGCTTGAAATAGATGATGAAACTCTCCCCTCAAAGAGCTCCCAAAATCGGCAAACCCATGTGAAAACTGAGAGAAATGAGCTAAGTCCCGTATAAATTCATGTTCTACCCATATCGTTTTTCTTTGCGATTGCGAAAATGCCCTCACAATCGTGAAGGTCAAACTAGCCTTGCCCCATAATTCCAATGCTAGCAGCTTTCGCGATTCACAGTCAGCCAAGCCTACATGAACGCGAGCCCTGCTCCGCAAATGAGTAGGAAAATCTTCTAGCCTCAACAACTTCCTCTTCCGCGATCGCGTAACCCCTCTCACGATCATGTAGAACAACTCTCCCAGCCAGGCCATTCCTTACAAACTACTTCGCGTTCACGATGCCTACCACATGAACACATAGATAAACCTAACAACCTTCCGTGATCGTGACCCCCTTTTCGCGATCACGAAAAACAAAATCTTCACTAGCTCCAAAATGCCATCGCGATCGTGGTACCTCCTTCGCAATCGTAAATCACACATCTGACACCAAAAACCAGAAGCATCCAAATAATGAGAATTGGTCCAAAACCACCTCGAATCACACCTGAGGCCCCCGGGACCCCGTCCAATCACACCAACAAGTCTCAATACCTTATCAAATCTTATTCAAATGCTCAAAACAACATTAAAACCATGAATAGGTGATCAAAATCCTTCTTTTAACTCTCAAACCCTCAAACTTTGTCGAATGCGTCCGAATCACACTTAGACATTCCATATCACCATCAAACTTAACGTAAAAGTTCCAATAATAAAGTAACCTATCTAAAGTCTCGGAACACCGCTCGAAGACCAATAACACCAAAGAACGCTCTACATCAAACTTAGCAAATTTCAAAACCTCTAAAATGCAAGCTTTCGATAATAAGCATTGGAATACTCCTGAACCATCTGATACTCAACCCGAGCATATGGCCAAGTCAAAAATCACCTTACAAACATATAGGAACCTTCAAATCTCGATTCCGAGGTTATTTACTTGAAAGTCAAACCTTGGTTAATTCTTCCAACTTAAAGCTTTCAATTTGAGAATTATTCTTCCAAATCAACTCCGAACCGCCAAAATATTAAAACCGACTACACGCACAAGTCATAACACATGAAGTGAAGCTTCTCGGTCATTTTAAAAAGATTCTCGATCAGGGACAAGGTGGGAATAAAACTCGTGGAGGAAAAGTTACGGGAATCGAGGTTGAGATAGTTCAAGCATATGAAGAGGAGAGACATAGATGTCACAGTTAGGAAGTGTGAGAGGTTGACCATGGCGGGTCTGCAGAAGGGTGGAGGTAGGCCGAAGAAGTATTGAGGAAAGGTGATTAGACAGGACATGGCATTGCTTTAACTTACCGAGGACATGGCCCTCGATAGGAAGGTGCAGAGGTCAAGTATTAGGGTTGAAGGTTGATATGTAGTCGAGAGTTTCTTCTAGTCTTACTATTAGTAGGAGTATTATTCTGGTATTTTCTTATTATTACTCGTATATCGTTTGCTTCCGTTATATTATTACCTTATTATTGCTACTGTTTGTTGCTTCCTTCTCAATGTTTCTTGAGCCGAGGGTCTATTGAAAATAGCCTCTCTATCTTCACAAGATAGAGGTAAGGTCCGCATACATATTACCCTGCCTAGATCCTACTTGCGGGATTACACTATATTTTTTGTTATTGCTGTTGTTGTTGTTGCTGCTGCTGCTGTTGTTGTTGTATTTCTCTCCCTTAAATAATACTAATTGTAAAACTAAGTTTTTATTAATTTTTTCATAATTTGACACTCTAAAGTACCTTTTGGATAGACTGATCAAACACGTTGTTCTTATTAAATATTACAAAAACAAATTTCTTAAATGTATTGATCAACTACAAATTTTTAATCTCCAAAAGTAATTTTTCGAAAAACACTTCTAAACAAAAAAAAACTTTTTAAAACAAGTATTTTTTGGCAGCATGGCCGAATGGGTTCTGGCACGACCCAAAGATCCATCAACTGGCCGTGATGGCACCTAACTCACTTACTAGGCAAGCCAAGCATAACATAAACGAAATAAAAATACCGAAGTAACACAAATGGTACAAGTCTATGGCCAATTTAACATAAACAACAAGATCAATACATAATAAATCCCCCAGAACTTGTAAGTACAGAGTCATGAGCTCTAAACGTAAATACAAGTCTAAAATGCTAAATAACAATACTATCTGAAATAAGAGAACAATACAAAATGAAAAGAGACGCCAAGACTGCGGTCGAAATGCAACTCTACCTTGTCTCTCAGACAACTCGGCAAGCAAAACTCCGCTACTGGCGGCTCCAGCCAATACCTGGATCTGCACAATTAAGTGTAGAGTATAGTATGAGTACAACCAACCCCATGTACTCAACAAGTATCATAACTAACCTTGGCGAGGTAATAGAAGCAAGAATTATAAATGATACTCACTAATCACCTGTGTAGTTCATAAATCCAAAAAGTACAGAATATTAATACGATCAAGTCATAAGTCACGGGAAGAACCACCTTGGTGCACACAATTACTTAACGTTCTCTGCTCAGTCAAAATCTATCATTGAAAGAAGATATGCAAATAAAGGAGATAGCAATTAAGGAAGTTGCAAGTAAAGATGAAATGCCACAACCAAATCAAACACTGGTCAGTCTTTCCTCAGAATTTCCATAACAGTACCAAATCACTGATCTGTTTTCCTAAATCCTCGTGTACACCATCAATAAGAAACATGAGAGGGTAACCCCAGGGGGATGGATCCATATCCACATGATGCATAGTGTAGTCACGTGCAATAATCATAATCTGCCCAGCGTGGTCCCATGCTCAATATCATAATCCGCCTAGCATGCTCATATGTTTGTATCACAATCCGCCCAGCGTGGTTACAAGAACAATATCACAATTAACCCGGCGTAGTCACAGGCACAATATCATAATTCACCCGGTGTGGTCACAGGCTACCAGTCCAAACTATATCACACAGAAAGAAAATATGCAAGAATACATGTATGTGATCAATGAATATTAAATTTCATACTCTTGGACTGGTATAAGTGACATACTAAGGTGTATGTATGTGCATGTGTGATATTAATGCGCCGTAGAAATGTGGCAGTTTCGAAACTTATTTCATAGACTTTAGCTCATCTTTTAAAGCATTGTAAGTCATTTCTTATGTAATTTTGGGTGTTTTTAAAGAGCCAAAAAGATGAAAAAGATGACAAAAACATGAAAAAGGTATATCTGCTACCGCAGAAGTGATATGCGGACCGCAGACCCATCGCAAACACAGTCAGGCCATCACAGTGTCAAAGAGTTAATAGTGCAGTCGCATAACTCATATACGGGCCATAGAATCATCATATAAATGCAAGAGCAATTCCAGTGAAGACAAATCTACGATCAAGTATACGGCCGCGAAATCATTATGCGACCGCAGATCTAATATGCGATGTGAATCAGGAAAACCTGGAGGTCAGTTGTGCGGTGCTGTGACTGATGAGCGGACCGCAGATCAGTTATGCGGTCCATTCTGCGTCGCATACTCAATCTGAATGGTTTTGTTTTTCACATTTTGTCTGCGCATTTTTGGGCCATTATAAATAGAATAACTAGGGTTTATGGGGGCAGCTGGTCTGAAAAAGATCATACACTTAGAGCATTGAATACACCACTTATTTTGTAGCTTTTTGGGAGAGATTCCAAGACTTTATCTTCTTTGTAAGCTTTTATGACTTTATTTATTATTTGTTCTTGTATTCAAGTATGAGTAGCTAACTTTAAAAACTAAGTTTGTAGATCCTAAGTTTATGGTTGATGATTGCAAACATTAACTAGTGCCAATTTACTTTATCTTTCACTTGGAAAAGTGGGTTAGGGTTTGATAGAATTGAATAGCAAGAAGTTGTTTAACAGAATCACTTAGGAATAAGTGGGTTCTACTTGGCATGAATTGGTTGTTCTTAATTGTAACACTTTTATATTTGGGAAAATCATAAAGAAGAAATGCCACATAATTATTGGGATTGGGTAGTCGTTTAGGAACTATTTGCATATCAAAAGACCTCCCATTAGAAATATATCATATTAACACCGATAGCATTACATTCCATTGACGGGGACACAACCTTGGTTTCTTAATCCTTTTAATCAATTCTCTTAACAAAATAGCTTCTCTTAACAAATCACAATTATCAAATTCTTTTCAAACTAACGGAATAGTCGAGTGACACACTATTCAAGTAAACTTTTCACACCTATTCCCTGTGGGATTCGACCCCAACCTAGTTGGGTTATTATATTTGACATCGACTGCCTTACATCATTTATATAGGTATAATTTGAGCGTATAAGATATCACAGCTCAAATCAGGTAAATACATCACAAAATAGCAATAATCAAGTTCAATCGGGAGATTAACCTCTATATAACCTCAAACATGGCTCAACTAGCTCACAACAGGGGTACAAATAAAAGAGACATCACAGCATGAATCTTAGCAATCAATTCAAGGCATATCACATCCTAAGCACTACCTTGAGCATGGATAATACTGCAGTATATGCACATGGGCTCAACCCCGCACATGTGCGCCACCTATAGCACATACCTATCACAAATAACTCAGGAAACTAGTGCCTAAACCAAGTTTAGATAAGATACTTACTTCAAGCAAGCCAAATCAATACTCAAAAAAGCTCTTCCCGCATGAATCACCCTCCGAACGGTTCGAATTTAGCCAAATAACTTAATATCATCAATAAAAACCATAGGAAATGATTCCAAATGATAAAGCTAAGATATTTAACCAAAATCAAAAAGTCAAACATGGGCCCGCACGTCAGAACCCGTCCAAACTCATAAATTTGCAATACACATTCCGATACGAGTCCAAATATATGTGTTTTATCCAAATCCGACCTCAAATCGACCCTCAAATCATCAATTTAAGCTTTAGAAAAGTTTTTACTAAGATCCCAAATTTCTTCACTTTAATTCACCAATTAAATGCTAAAATCAAGGTCGGAATCATGAATAATGAACAAATCCCACTCAAAAACACAGTACTAGTGGAATATGATGTTGAAAGCATGCTCGTGCAAAAAGCGATAACATATAGTCAAGTAATTTTACATGATGAAAAACACATAAAGGCATTCTTAAATAATGCGATAAAAATAAGCAAGAGAAAAAGGGAAAAGAAAAGACAAGGGAAATAGTTAGCATGGTTCACAAAATTCGAAAAGCATAATTAAATTAATAAAGAAAATAGAGGAGAGGGGAAAGAGAGGTTCATGGTGTAGCAATATCGAGCAAATAAAGGGACGAGGAAAGGGAGGTACATAAAAGAAATCTAGCAATTCAATTAATCCCACACAAGCAAAGATTTGTCATGGTATGAGCCTACATATATCCCCAATAGAGTTGCCATGCTGTCATGCCCTATTTTCTAATGAAAGCGAGTTTCGACATGTGACAACTCTTTTATCACCAAAGATCGGGTAAGAGCTCAAATTACGTCGAAAATAAGGTGTTAGGCACTCTTCGAGGTCTATGACTGTGGTTCATGGATGAATTCTAGACTATGTGGAATTTACCGAATTATAGTTAGTTATCCTAAGTGGGCATACAAGTTAATCCACGATTGAATTAAAGGAACAAAGGTCTGGGTAAGCAATTAGTTATTCTAGCTGAAATAAAATAATTAATCTAAGAAATCATATATAAATAATATAAAAGGAATAATTTGGGAGAACATACTTCATTCATTAATAAAGTAATTGGTACAACTCTTTTGGCTACAAGATATACAACTTAATTAAGTCTAGACACTGACTGTACAAGGAAAAATTATACATAATTGGTGTGGGGGGGGGGGGGGGGGGGGGGGGGGGGGGGGGAGAGGGGGTCCTAAATTTTTAAGCTTAAAGGTTTACCCTGTATAACATAAATAATACTTCACAACCCTTTTAATTGCAAGGGATGCTCATATTATCTAGCGAGCACAAACTATCATCTCCAACTACCTCATTACTATCTTTAAGTTGTTTATCTAAAGCGCACTAATTCAATTCTAGGTCGTGGCCTACCCAATGCCTACCCGTCCTATGCCTATGGTCCAGGAGGCATTGGACCACTATATATGCGGTTCTAGACTCATCGTAGGCTTCTCAAAATTAAAAGACTAGGCGCCACACACTTTAAACAAATAGGACTTCATACAAAGTACAACTATCACAAAGAGGCTCATGTTTATCTCCACAAATAGACTCATGTGAATCTTAAGCAATTAACAATTAACAATGATGGGAAGTGGCATGATTGATAAGTGAGGTGACCTAGGAACATGCTTTTCTGATGAAATTAAGACGACAGTTATGAGCTAATGTGTTTTGAATTAGTTAGACCTAAGGCATGGTTTCTATGTGGATGACCAGTTGTAATTAATTAGATGCATGGTTCATATATGGACAATCAAACAAGCAAATCCCGTTGCTTAAGTCCTATGAGCAGAATTTCTAAATGACCATGTTTTTAGACTGTTTTTAAACAGCACAGCAGTTAAGCGATGCAAGTTCTTGTTTACAGACCCTATAGTCATGATTTCTAAGGGAGAAGTATTGAAAACATAGTAGCACACGCGTTTTCAATTAATTAACGTAGAGTTCTATAGGCATGATAGCTAAGTGCTAAATCCTGACACATGATATTTAAGTGGAAGAGCAAATATTCAAACAAATTATCACATAGTATGTCCTATGGGCATGTTTTCTAAACAAATTATAAATCACGTTGGCAGTACTTAATTACCAGTTACTTAGGATCCTAGATTCATGATTTCTAAGCGGATAAGTATAGCTGAAGGTCCTATAGACATGTTGTCTATTAGCACGTAGTACACAGAAATAGAACATAGTGAACAAGTAGCAGGCAAAGTCATTTGGATCCTATAGGCATATTCTGTACCAATTTATGCCAGAAATACACTACCCCAGCCCCCCCTTCTTAACTATTTCCCCATCATTCGTTTTTACAAGTTATTATAGACCAAATACAAAAATTACATGCCCAATTTCAAATACAGAATAACCCAGTAACAGATCTAGGCCTTCAAATACACTTAAAACTTCACGCGGATGGCAGGCCGAAACTCCAAGTGCTGACAATGTACTTCAGACCCCGGTATCAAAACCTGACCTAGCACACCAGGCCCAAACAATAGAGGCAATTACCTTGTTTACCCATTATCATTAACAACCAACAAGAACACAAAGACACAAGTGACAACCTATGTAAAACAAGTCATCCAGACAACTTCAAATTTTAGGCAGAAAAATATGCACATCTTGTCCTTAATGTTACAACTAACAAAGAGCAGGAGTTTCTAAATAACATCCCAAAAACACATAAAGAGGAACATGAACCCATTTGAGAGCCACATAAAGATTCCTACAGACATATACAACATGAATGATATGTAAAACACACAGATCGAATAGAATAAACATATATGATGGCTTTCCAGGTTTATCAAATAGGTTTAAAGTGACACCATCACAAAGGTGGACTTCCTAGGATAGTCAGTCACAAAGATCCTAACAAACAAGAGTGTTTTACAGGAAAAGAACTTAGCATGAAAGTTCTGGGTAGGCATGGTCATGAACTAATTCGCAAAAAACTAGCAAGTAGCAATTAACACATGAAAGACTTAGCATGTGATTCTCAAAGTGAAACATGTTCAAGAAGTAACCCTGAGCAGATACCAATAGCAGTCTTCATAGGAAGATTTTAACATGAAAATCTAAGGCAAGACATAACTAATAACTTAAGATTTAGAACATAACAAGCATAAGTACTAATAAGAAAGGCTTATCAGGGAAATTCAGGGCCAACAGGGTCACAAACTCAGCACAACAAACCAAATAGCAGGCAAGCACCTAATTCTAAGAAGGTATGAGATTGTGCAAGTTGATCTTATATAGTAAGAACAACCGTGTGTATCCAAGATTATCTAAACGGTATTAACTTAGGTAAACTAAACACCATCAGGCATGAATTCTTAAAACATCATTTTGACAATGATATTGCAGTAAAAATAGTCAACAGAGCATCACACATGATTCACAAATTGCAAAGGAAAATCTAATCATGCTTCTTCTACATAATACACATATGATGAACAAATAGAGGAGTAACAATTAAACTAAAGTGTCAAGAACACTAACCACTTGCAAGATAAACGAATAAAGAATGAGAAGAAAAATTAGAGCTTCAGTGTGGCTCAATAGCAGCGGTTGAAAAGAACTGTGAGAACCCCAAATCACCGATGCTCCAGAGTTCACGAGAGGCTAGAAAGGGCTTCGAGCAGTGCTTGCACTGAAGGATGTTGTTAAGCAACACCACGATGGCCTTGGATTTTAGCCAGCCAAAAACAAGTACGAGTAAGAGAGTGTGATTCGAGTCCGTCCCAAAGGGGAAATTAGGGAGGGATTTATATAGTGTTTGATTACATTAACAATCATGGAAAAAAGTCAGTCAATTCAAAAATACGAAAAAGAAAATCGCATGCAAACAATGAAAGAACCGAAAAAAGGAAACAAGTCGATTTCAAACCCCAGTTATGGTCCAATGGCTACGAATCAAACTAGGAGTGAAATAATCATTCCTTTTCGAGTGTATACAAACGGAATATCATTTGAATCTCAAAGATTGAGGTCGATCTGACATGGTTCTAAGAGATGGTACTTGCCAAAATTGGGCAAGTACTAAGTAACACCATGGTCGTACCAATAATGACTGAGTAACCCTTATAAGGTAAGTGAATCATGGTGAGGTCCCACTTCCTAGTCGGAATTAGAGAAAAATTGAGGGGAGGCGGCTAGGGTTTTATAGAAAAGAGGGGAAGAGTTGAGAGTATGGAGAGGTGGCGGGTGAGAGTGAATAAGTCTAGGGTTTGGGGATTAGGTAGATAAAATTAGGAGAATTGTTATGGGTCGTTGATCATTTGAGATCAACGATCATGATTTAATGGAGACGGGGCGGGTCAATGCACGGGTCTACGACCGGGTTTTGATAAAGGGATCATTTGGTTTTGGGCCTAGGGTGGTTAGGCCTGGTGTTGTGACCATGTGGGTCCAAATTTTGGCCTGGTTTTCGGCTGAAATTAAAACATGCAAAAACAAAATAGCTTATAAATATTTAAAAAAATGCTATTTATGCAATTTAATACTTTAAAATAGTGTCTTAGGACTAAAAAATAAAAAGAAATGCTATTTTGACCTAAATATTACAATAATTGTAATTATATGTAAATATGTAAGCTATTACTACAAACAATATGTAAATAGTGTAAAAATACAAATATAATTACAAAATGATGTACAATACTATAAAATATGCATATAATATGTAGATAATTAATTTTGCCAATTAATCACTCCAAAATAGTTTTAAGGGTATAATAAATAATTTTTTACCAATTAAAATGCTAACATCAATTTTAAAAAATGAAATAAAATTATTTGTATAAAACTTCCATGATAATAATTTGATAAAAGTATAAAAGATTGATATTAAAAAATATATCATGGAATAGTAGTGCTAGAAAATATTCCACAAATATCATTTAAAATGTACAAAAATACATTATAAAATATACTGGCTAAGTGACAAACATGAGGACAAAATTGAGTATCAACAATCTTTGGTTGTGCTTCGCAATCGTGAAGTTGGTCTCGCGATCGCGAAGGGTATGCCTGGGCAGACCATAAGTACTCTAGGGTTTAGTCATTTTAACATATTTTGAGTTGTGGAGCTTAGATTTGGGCGATTTTGGAGGAAATTTTAACGATTTGCTTTATTAGGATGCAAACTATTGAATGCCTTATGTGTTATCTATATAAATACCGCAAGACTCCTTATTTTACCTTACTGACTTAGCTACCTTTTATTTTTTTTTCTTTTGATTATTCTCATTCCCAAAGGTTGTTTCGTGCACTCTGGTAACATCAAAAGAAAAGGTAAAGGAAAGATGGATGATTTGAGTAGCAGTAGGAAAGACAACCCTCCTTTGGCAGAGAACGTATAAACCTCAGATGGGATAAGTACATCGGGGTATAATGAGCTGGTTTTGCGTCTAGAGAAAAAGATTCTGGAACTACAAGCAAACTCAAGCAGGTCCTCAACCTCGCCAACCTATCCCTCACCTTAAACATCCCTGACATCATTCACCAAAAGGCTACTACTCAAAACCTGTCACAACCTCAGAATCCACAACCCAAGAATTCGCAACCCTAAGCTCCACAAAATCCCCCTACCGCTCAACAGTACCACAACCCCACACTCCCACAAAACCTAAACCCTCCACCATTGCAAGTTAACTCTATCACAAAACAACTCAATACCCACAAACAACTACCTATCCCACTCCTAAAACTATACCACAACCTACCCACGATCCACCCCAGGCATCCATCAATGATCATCCATACACCCAAGTCCCTAATACCCACTAAAGCATCCCCATATACGTGGAAACTCTACCATACACACCGCAACAAACCCTATACACACCCGAACCTACCAAAAAGGACCTTTTCATTAAGAACATGACTGGGGAATTGAAAAAGTTATCCGAAAGGATCCAGAGTGTCGAAGGAGGAAAGGGTATCGAAGGCTTGAATTATGAATATCTATGCATTCAACCAAATGTAGAATTACCCGAGGGTTACAAACCCACAAATTTGAGATGTTTGACAGTACTGGTGATCCCAAGTCACACTTGAGAACTTATTTTAACAAACTCATAAGTGTAGGCAAGAATGAGCAAATCAGCATGAAGCTAATCATGCAAAGTCTCACAGGGGATGCCTTGTCATGGTATACCAGTCAAAACCCAAAGAAATGGTCTAATTGGCTGAGTATGGTGTCAGACTTTATGGATAGGTTTAGATTCAATACGGAGAATGCACTGGATGTGTTCTATATCCATAACTTCAAGAATAAGACCACAGAATGCAACTCGTTGGAGATCAAAAGCCGCTAAGGTAAGGCTGCCACTGGAGGAAGAACAAATGAATATGTTTTTCGTGTGAGCTCAGGATCCGCAATAATATAAAAGATTGATGGTCAAGAAAACCACAAATTCGTTGACGTCATCAAGTTGGGAGAAAGAATTGAAAAGGGTATCAAGAGTGGCATGGTTACCAATTTTGAAGCTCTGCAAGCCACCAATAAAGCTTTATAGTCTAGAGGTATTTCTAAGAAAAAAGAAGTGGGTGCTGTGATGGTATCCTAAGGGCCGAAGTATCCCCTCACCTATCAAACACCCCCGCAAGTATATCATCCCTCATACCCAAAATACCATTATCCTACAACCACCTACCATACTATAATACCCAACCAGCATACTATCACTCATCCCCACCTACCGATCAGAATTACACTAAACCCTGAGCCAACTTTGATCGCAGACCTCCTAGGAAATAAACCTTTCTTGCTGAACCAATAGCCCAATTATACAAGAGGCTGAAGGTTGCCGGTTACGTCACTCCTATTCCTACAACTGCAATTAAAAACTCCTCTCAGTGGATCAACCCCAACAAAATATGTGTTTATCACTTTGTCATGAAGGGACACACCATTGAGGAATGTTGCATGTTAAAGAACAAGATTCAGACACTGATCGATACTAAGGTAATACAGGTAAAGGAGTCCGCACCCAATGTCCACAACAACCTCCTTCCCGACCATAGGGGTAAGGGAGTAAACATGATTTAGACTGATGAAGAATGGGACCAGGAAGAGACATTGGTCTTATTTGAGAAGGAGACACTGCTATGACATCCCCTGTAAACTCTAACTGATTGTACTGCAAGCCAAGGAACCGTTTGAGGTTGAAGTGGCTACACCTAGGCCACTGTTCACTGTGATGGTAGCTCCATCACCATCTTACCAATATGATGCTATTCCATGGGACTATGTGGCTAAAGAAAGAAGGAAAGAAAAGGTTAATATGGAATAAGCGGGAGCCGCATAAGGAATGACTAGAACAGGGAGAGTGTACACGCCAGAGAATCTTGCCTAGGGAGGGACAAGTAAGGAGACCGCACGAAAACCACATGTTGTGGAAATGGGAACTGATGATTTATGGAGAAAAGTACACGCCAATGAGTATTCTATTGTTAATCAGCTAAACAAAACTCCTACCCAAATATCAATCATGTTATTGCTAAGTGAGTTCGACATCGTCTATATGACCTAGAAGGAAGTCAATGGGCAAGCATTGGCCGATCACCTAGCAAAAAACCCTGTGGGCGGAGAATACGAACCATTGAAGATGTATTTTCCCGACTAGGAAGTATCTTTCATAGGGGAGGATATCACCAAAGCTTATGATGGCTGAAGAATGTTCTTCGAGAGCCGCAAACTTCAAAGGAGTGGGCATTGGAGCTATCCTAGTATCAGAAATCGGCCAACATTATCCGGTATTCATAAAGGTCAGGTTCCCATGCACCAACAATATGGCATAATACGAGGCTTGCATTTTGGGACTTAGGTTGGCCATCGACATAAACATCTAGGAATTATTGGTAATCGGAGACTCGTACTTGCTGATACATCAGGTACTCGAAGAGTGGGCTCACCAAGAATACCAAGATATTGTCGTACTTACATTATGTGTAGGAAATGATCAAGAGGTTCACAAAAATAGAATTCAAGTATGTTCCCTGATTCAGAATGAGTTCGTAGACGTACTGGTCACCTTATCCTCCATAATACAACATCCAGATAAGAATTATATCGACCCCGTCCCAATAGAGATCTGCAAGCAACCTGCCTATTCTGCCCATGTTGAAGAAGGATTTGGTGGGAATCTGTGGTTCCACGACATCAAGGAGTATCTAGAAAAGAGAGAGTACCTAGAAAATCTACACATACTCAAAAGCGCACATTACTGAGGTTAGCTAATCATTTATTTTAGAGTGGAGGAAGTCTTTGCAGAAGAACTGCTGATCTAGGATTGCTAAGATGTGTCGAGGCTAAGGAAGCATACAAATAGCTCGAAGAGACACATGCCGGGACATGCAAACTTCACATGAATGGGTTCGTTCTAGCCAAGAAGATACTAAGGGCGGGGTAATTCTGGATGACTATGGAAATTGATTACATCAAGTATGTACAAAAATGTCACCAGTGTAAGGTACATCCTGACATGATACAAGTACTAGCTAATGAACTCAATGTGACGAGTTTGACTTGGCCTTTTACCGCTTGGGGCATGGATGTCATTGGCCCATTCGAGCCCGTTGTCTCCAACAGACATATATTTATCTTGGTAGCTATTGATTACTTCACCAAATGGGTTGAAGTCGCCTCCTACAAAGTTGTAACAAAGAAAGTCATGGCGGATTTTGTTCAGGTCTGTATTGTTCTCTGTTTCGGGGTGCCCGACTCGATTATTACTGATAATGCCGCCAACCTCAACAGTGATCTGATGAAGGCCATGTGTGAAATACTGAAGATCAAACACCAAAATTCCACTGCATATAGGCCACAAATGAATGGAGTCGTACAACCCACCAACAAGAATATTAAGAAGATACTAAGGAAGATAGTGGATAACTACAAGCAGTGGCACGAGAAGTTATCATTTACTTTGCTCGGATACCGCAATATGGTCTGAACATCGACTGGGTAACTCCCTATCTCTTTGTTTATGGTACCGAAGCTGTTATACTTACCGAGGTAGAAATTCCTTCCTTGCGGATCATATAGGAAGATGAGCTTAGTGATGCAGAATGGGTATAGAGTTGACATGATCAGTTGGTTCTCATTGACGGTAAAAGGATGAATGCAGTGTGTCACAGAAACTTTACCAGAACAGAATGGCAGGGGATTTCAACAAGAAGGCTAGACCAAGACAAGTCACCCTGTGGCAACTGGTCTTGAAGCGGATCTTCCCACATCAGGATGAGGCAAAGGGTAAATTCTCACAAAACGGGCAAGGTCCTTACATGGTTCACTGAGTATTGACTGGAGAAAAACTCATAGTAGCAGAAATGGACCGAGAGATATGGTCAAAACCTATAAATTTAGACGTCGTCAAAATATATTATGTCTAAGATTGTATACGTACTTTCTTCTTGATGTAACATGAACTACACTTGAGCTGATTCCCGTTTAAGAGAGGATACGTAGGCAGCCTAGGGTTCGTCACATTATAATAAAATTTTCATTTCCCTCCTGCTCAGGAATTGGGGCAAGATTTTAAGCTTCATCAAATTCAATGTTGTCACGGCAAGGATCACCGAAAGAATATTGCCGAAAGTATTCGTCAGAACTAGGGAAAACATTTGAGGCAGTCCTCAAAATTCCATTCAAGACAAGGACATTGCAATGTCTCAAAATGTGTCACAGTCTATGATTCGACAGGACTATCTATTTTTATGCATTATCACGAATTTTCAATAACTGCATCTCTCACAAATGATCAATTACAAAATGTTTATTTTCAAAATTCAGTTTTTGTAATAGCTAGATGCTACCCAGTCTAGCTCAAAGTATATGAGTGTCAGGCTCGGAAAACAAAAATCAGAAGCAAGGACGGAATAAGGAATCCAAGCACGAACCAAAATCCATCCCCCCCCCCCCCCC
>AWOL01S0032221.1:73338-99447 GCA_000715115.1 Nicotiana otophora
AACCAAAATCCATCCCCCCCCCCCTCCCGACTTACAAATTTTCTTTGAATACAGGTATAACATACACAACATTATCATAAGTATCCACAGGAAATATACAACAAAACCGCTATCTCCACATACGCAACTGCTACCCAACCTAAATATGTCGAGCTAAGAGTTATTTTCCTTTATTGCATTTACTTGAGGCTAAGCTCTGCCTCCATCATTGCATAAGGCTAAGCATTGCCTTCTACCAGCATAGGGCTTGGCATTGCCCTCATTACTTGCATGAGGCTAAGCTCTGCATCCATCATTGCATAAGGCTAAGCACTGCCTTCCTCTGCATAGGGCTAAGCACTTCCCTCATCACTTGCATAAAGATAAGCACTACCCTCATATTTAAATAAGGATAAGCTCTTCCTCCATCATTGCATAAGTCTAAGCATTGCCTTCTACCTACATAGAGCCAAACACTGCCCTCATTACTTGCATGAGGTTAAGCTCTACCTCTATCATTACATAAGGCTAAGCACTGCCTTCCTATGCATAGGATAAGCACTGCCCTCATCAGTTGAATAGGGCTAAGCACTTCCCTCATATTTGCATGAAGCTAGGCTCTTCCTTCATCATTGCATAAGGCTAAGCACCGGCTTCCTCTGCATAGTGCTAAACATTACCCTCATCACTTGCATAGGGCTAAGTGATGACCTCATATTTGTATGAGGCAAAGCTCTGCCTCCATCATTGCATAAGGTTAAGCATTGCCTTCCTCTGCATAGGGCTAAGCAGTGCCCTCATCACTTGTATAGGGCTAAGCACTGCCCTCATATTTGCATGAGGCTAAGCTCTTCCTCCATCATTGCATAAGGCGAAGCACTGTCTTCCTGTGCATAGGGCTAAGCACTGCCCTTATTACTTGCATATGGCTAAGCACAGACCTCATTTTACACAAGGCTAAGCACTGCCTTCCTTCATTCCTGCATATGGCTAAACCTTGCCTTCTTCATCTGCATATGGCTAAGCATTGCCTATTTTTCTGTCGAACTGTCAAGTATTGCCACACCTATGCATTTCATGAGCTGAAATATCGCCAAAATATCCAAAGGTGTCATAGTACGAAGACACCATTTTCATGGCGCGAGGACACCATTCCATGGCCTAAGGATCTCAAAGCTACATATCATTATTCAAAGGCATCATAGTAAAGAGGCACCATTCTCATAGCCCGAGGACACCATTTCATGGCCTGCTCCCTTTATCATACACTTCATGGCCCAGGACGTCATGGTCTAAGGACATCATCCTCATCGTCCAAAGAAACTTTTATGGTTCGAAGGGAATTTTCATCATGTTTAAATTTCCACACTCGTAGTAACGATATTATAATTGTTATGTATATGATTCTGTATTCGTTATATTTTGAGCTTTGCAGGTAACTCAAAAGTTAACCGTTCTCCAAACGGGATCAATCCTAGCTATAGTTTCTATTCAAACATTCACATTCCTTGAATATCTAAAAGTAATTCTCCAACCAATAATTGATTACTTTTTTTTCCGTAATCGTCCCCCAATCAC
Source organism: Nicotiana otophora (assembly GCA_000715115.1). Lineage (NCBI taxonomy): Eukaryota > Viridiplantae > Streptophyta > Magnoliopsida > Solanales > Solanaceae > Nicotiana > Nicotiana otophora. The sequence goes on from AWOL01S0032221.1 coordinate 74,896, forward strand.
ATTGCCTCATGCATCTGTAACGATCAATTGCACATTATTGCCATTTATACTCTTCGCCAGAAATATCAGCTATTTATGACATCGTCCTATCGAGATGAAATCATTCTTTAAAGCATGCAGTCTTTCCATAATGACTATATTTGTCTCATTCGCCTTTGGATCCAGAGCTACACACGGCCTAATTCTCGTAAAACCAAGGATATGTAGGCAACTCAAAAACCAGGGTCTGGCCCCCATATTTTTAACATCTCATATCCCATTCTCGTTTATTCAGACAAAATTGATTATCATCTTGATTTCTTTACTCGATAATTTCTTCATCGTTCTCGGGTAAGAAGGGGCAGCTTTTGATATGCAATTTTGCCCTCATGTTTGTCACTTAGCCAGTATGTTTTATAATGCATATGCATACATTTTAAATGATATTTGTGGAATATTTCCTTGCACTACTATTCCATGATATGTTTTTGAATATAAATATTTTATACTTTTATCAAATTATTATCGTGGAATCTTTATACAAATAATTTTATTTCATTTTTTAATATGATTTTAGCATTTTAATTGGTAAATATTTATATATTATTCCCTTGAAAATATTTCGAGTGATTAATTTCTCAAATTAATTATCTATATTTCTTATGCATATTTTATAGTATTGTACATCATTTTATAATTATATTTTTAATTGTTTTACACAATTTACATATTATTTGTAATAATAGCTTACATTTTCACAAATAATTACATTTGTTCTATTATTTAGGGCAAAATAGCATTTTTATATTTTTTAATCCTAAGCCACTTTTTAAAGTATTAAATTGGGTACATACCATTTTTACATATTTATTAGCTATTGTTTGTGTATTTTATTTTATTTAAATTTTTGCATGTTATAATTTCAGCCCAAAACCATGCCAAAATTCGGACCCAAATGGTCCAAACATCGGGTCCAACCACCACAGGCCCAAAACTAAACGACCCTTTTGTCAAAAATCGGTCGGAGACCCATGAATTGACCCTCCCCATCTCCTTTAAATCCTAGCTGTTGATCTCAAATAATCAACGGTCCATAACAATTCTCCTAATTTTATCTACCCAATCCCCAAACCCCAACCTCATTCACTCTCACCCGCTGCCTCTCCATGCTCTCAACTCTTCTCCTCTTTTCTATAAAACCCTAGCCTCCTCCTCTCGATTTTTCTCCAATTTCGACTAGTAAATGGGACCTCACCATGATTCACTTACCTTATATGTGTTACTCATTCATTATTGGTACAACCATGGTATTATTTAGTACTTGATTAATTTTGGCAACTACCATCTCTTAGAATCAAGCCGGATTGACCTCAACCTCTTAGATTCAGACAATATTCCGTCTGTATACACTTGAAAAGGGACAATTCTTTCACTCCTAGTTTAATTCGTGGCCGTTGGACCCTAACTAGGGTTTGAGATTGACTTGTTTTCTTTACCGGTTCTTTCACTGTTTGCATACGATTTATTTTCCTTATTTGTGATTGACTGACTTCTTTCCATGACAGTTCATTTAATCCAACACTATATAAACCCCTCCCCAATTTTTCCTTTGGGACGGACTTGAATCACTATGTCTTACTCGCACTTGTTATATTCTCTATTCAGATTATCTGAGATTATTGTGTGTGATTGGTTATTGGACGGCTGAAAGCCAAGGCCATCATGGTGTTGCTTAACAACCTCCTGTGGTGCAAGCACTGCACGAAGCCCTTTTGAGGCTCTCGTGAACTCTGAAGCATCAGAGATTTGGGGTTCTCACTATTCTTTTCTACAATTGTTATTGAGCCACTACTGAAGCTCTAATTTTTTTCACATTCTTTGTTAGTTTATCTTGCAATGTTTAGTGTTCTTGACCCATCAGTTTGACTGTTATTCCTCTATTTGTTCATCATATGTGTATTATATAGAAGAAGCATGACTTAGATTTTCCTTTACAATTTGTGAATCATGTGTGATGCTCTGTTGACTGTTTTCACTGCAATATCATTATCAAAATGATGTTTCAAGAATCCACGTCTGCCGATGTTTAGTTTACCTAAGTCTAATACCTTTTAGGTAATGTTGGATACACACAGTTGTTCTTACTATATATGATCAACGTGAATAATCTCCGACCTTCTCAAAATTAGGTGTTTGCCTGCTAATTGGTTTGTTGTACTGAGTTTGTGACCTTGTTAGCCCTGAATTTTCATGATAAGCCTTTCTTATTAGTATTCTTCTTGTTATGTTCTCAATCTTAGGCTCTTATTTATGTCTTGCCTTGGATTTTCATGCTAAAATCTTCCTATGAAGACTGCTATTGATATCTGCTCAGGGTTGCTTCTTGAACATGTTTCACTTTGAGAATCTCATGCTAAGTCCTCAATGTGTGAATTGCTACTTCCTAGTTTTCTCAGAATTAGTTTATGACCATGCCTTCCCTGAACTTTCAAGCTAAGTTCTTTTCCTGTAATAGACATAGGAACACCATGAAGGTGAACAATCTCACGAATATAAATCTGAGCCAGATGCTCTGAAAAGTAGGTGCAAACTTGGTCAGTTTGTCCACAATGGCCCACACTGTATTGAATCTCCTCAAGGTCCATGTAAGCCCAACTACGAAATCCATAGTGATACACTCTAACTTCCACTTCAGAATATCAAGCCTCTATACCAAACCACCGGGTCTCTGATGCTCGTACTTTACCTGCTAACAGTTCAAAGATCGAGCGACATACTCCACAATATATTTCTTTATCTTCCTCCACTAATAGTGCTACTTCAAATCCTGATACATCTTCACGGCCTTCAGATGAATAGAATACCACGAACTATGGGCCTCCTCAAGAATCAACTCTCACAACCTATCTATATTTGGAACAAAGATCTAACCCTGCAGCCTCAATACCCCATCATCTCCAATAGTAACCTCCTTGGTATCATCATGATGCACCGTGTCCTTTAGGACAAGTAAGTGGGGATCATCATACTGACGCACCTTGATGCGCTCAAACAAGGTCGACTGTGAAACCACGCAGGCAAGAACCCAGCTAGGCTCCAAAATATCCAACCTCACGAACTGATTGGCCAAAGCCTGAATATCCAATGCTAACGGTCTCTACTCAATTGGAATATAAGCAAAACTCCTCATGCTCACAGCCTTCCTACTCAAAGTACAGGCCACCTCATCGTCCACATTGGCCTTTCCCGAATAATAGAGAATGGTGATATCATAGACCTTTAGTAGCTTTAACCACCTCCGTTGCCTCAAGTTCAGATCCTTTTGCTTGAATAAATATTGGAGACTCCTATGATCTGTGAACACCTCACAAGACATGCCATAAAGATAATGCCTCCAAATCTTTAGTGCGTGAACAGTGGATGTGTAAGGCCCCGTAAACCTTTGCCAATGGATTCAATATTTTTGGTGCTGAGGTAGGGTAATGTGTACGTATGTAGTAGTTAATCTTCAGTACATACGTTTGGGAGTTGAAAAAATGATTTTGCATAACATGGAATTTCTGCGGTCAATTATGCGACCGTAGAACCATTATGTGGGCCGCAGATTCACCGCAGAGTGAAGTAGAGAAATGAACCAATTTTAGAGGTTGTTTTGCGGTCAGTTATGCGATCGCATAAGCGATTCGCGGGTCACAAATCTGTCGCAGAACCAGCATGAGAAATTTCGGAAGGAGGTTTTGAGGTCCATTATGCGACCACAGACCTGCACAGAAGTGCCCAGTTCTGGACGGCCATTATGTGATCCATTTTGTGGACCGTAGAAGTGTTATACGGTCGCATATGCAACCGCATATCTATAACAGAGCTTTATTTTTCTATTTTTATAACCCGACCTCATTTTATTTTATCTAGCCATAGGGGTTATTTTTTAGGGATTATCTGATATTTTAGAGAGAGGGGAGTGCTATTCTAGAGAGAGAAGGAAGCCCCAAGTTATTTGTTCATCAAGATCTTACTCAAGCATTCGAATTTTATCAAAAATAACTTGCTAGGGTTTCTAAAAGATTGACATCGTTAGGAGTGTCGGGACATTATTGTTACACCACGGAAAGCTCTTTCGAGGTATGTTGGCTAAACTCCCTCAGTTGAGTCAAATTTCATGATGTCCTCATATGTTTCAAGCATGGTTGGCCCAATTTCTTATTTTACCATGATTTGGGCCATTCCTAAAATATTCAGTTATTCCAAGTAGGCATTGTGTCGAAAATTATATGCTTAAAATGTGATTTAATTGCCCCATCAGATTATGCTCTCCCTCGGAAATGTGTTCAAGTGTGGTTTATGTATCAAAATGTTATGACTTCAATTCATGTTTCAATGAATTTTATTATGCTTAAAATTGAAAAGGAAACTCAATGCTCTTATTATCGATAACCTATGATGCTTCTTGAAAGTGAAAGAAGCGAGTATGAGATGTAGAAATGTGGCCATCGTGCCAAGAATGAGAATTTCATTTGTGGCCAATAGTGCCAATGAAATGAAAGAATGTGTGAAAGATTATGAAATGAGTTTTGACTCCTTTATATAATAATGTTATTAATTTCCTATGATCACCCATGGTAAGTACAAGTAAGTGATAGTATGAGCATGAACTGTGACCGCTTGCCAAAATGAGAATCATGAGGCATTGTATGTTCCAATGATTTCAATAATAGTTTGTATGCTTCTAAATTAATAAATGTAAATGACTTCGATGTTAAGTCACCAAGAATCATGAACTTAGCTAGTGACAGTAAGATGACAAGGAGGTATATAATGAGGTGAAAAAGAGACGTCCTATGCTAAATGATGATGAACCTTAAGAAAAGGAATTGGGTCCATGCACCATTGAAATTTACTTATTGATTTGCCATGCATGTGTTAACGTAATAACCTATGTTTCTCCATGATGAGCACGAACATGAAGTATTCCAATGATTTGGGAACTTATGACCTTAATGGTAATGTTAATCATGTCGCTTGAATGTATATATGGCTATGTGCATGATGGTTTAATATGTGAATCCTGTGGATGGTCTATGAAACACATAGGTGTATAATATGAATATATCCCTATGGACGGTCTATGAAACGCCTTGGTGTATAATATAATATGTGAACCCTATGGACGGTCTATGAAACGCATAGGTGTATAATATAATATGTGAACCTTATGGACGGTCTATGAAACGCATAGGTGTATAATATAATATGTGAATCCTATTGACGGTCTATGAAACGCATAGGTGTATAATATAATATGTGAACCCTATGGACGGTCTATGAAATGCATAGGTGTATAATATAATATGTGAANTCAAAATGTTATGACTTCAATTCATGTTTCAATGAATTTTATTATGCTTAAAATTGAAAAGGAAACTCAATGCTCTTATTATCGATAACCTATGATGCTTCTTGAAAGTGAAAGAAGCGAGTATGAGATGTAGAAATGTGGCCATCGTGCCAAGAATGAGAATTTCATTTGTGGCCAATAGTGCCAATGAAATGAAAGAATGTGTGAAAGATTATGAAATGAGTTTTGACTCCTTTATATAATAATGTTATTAATTTCCTATGATCACCCATGGTAAGTACAAGTAAGTGATAGTATGAGCATGAACTGTGACCGCTTGCCAAAATGAGAATCATGAGGCATTGTATGTTCCAATGATTTCAATAATAGTTTGTATGCTTCTAAATTAATAAATGTAAATGACTTCGATGTTAAGTCACCAAGAATCATGAACTTAGCTAGTGACAGTAAGATGACAAGGAGGTATATAATGAGGTGAAAAAGAGACGTCCTATGCTAAATGATGATGAACCTTAAGAAAAGGAATTGGGTCCATGCACCATTGAAATTTACTTATTGATTTGCCATGCATGTGTTAACGTAATAACCTATGTTTCTCCATGATGAGCACGAACATGAAGTATTCCAATGATTTGGGAACTTATGACCTTAATGGTAATGTTAATCATGTCGCTTGAATGTATATATGGCTATGTGCATGATGGTTTAATATGTGAATCCTGTGGATGGTCTATGAAACACATAGGTGTATAATATGAATATATCCCTATGGACGGTCTATGAAACGCCTTGGTGTATAATATAATATGTGAACCCTATGGACGGTCTATGAAACGCATAGGTGTATAATATAATATGTGAACCTTATGGACGGTCTATGAAACGCATAGGTGTATAATATAATATGTGAATCCTATTGACGGTCTATGAAACGCATAGGTGTATAATATAATATGTGAACCCTATGGACGGTCTATGAAATGCATAGGTGTATAATATAATATGTGAACCCTATGGACGGTCTATGAAACGCATAGGTATATAATATGTGAACACTATGGACGGTCTATGAAACGCACAATGCATAGTGAGAGAGGGATATGGACGGTATGGTGAGATGCATAGGCAACACGAACAATAGGTGCCACTTCCATTGCCCTTGTTTGTACATGTTGGTACTTTTACATTATATTTTGTATCCCACACAAAGTTCATAGGGAACGTTTGAACCCAAAAGAAGTTCAGAATGATGTAAGTATAATAAGACTTGACATGTGATGTTATGGGTCGTTTCGTAATTTCTTGACGTAATTTATTTGCCTCTTATTTGAGTTACCGTATTTCCATATGTTTTTCTGTCTGCCTTACATACAAGTACTATTCCACATGTACTCACGTCCCTTTTGTCGGGGGCACTGCATCTTTTAATGGATGCAGGTGGTTCTATAGCAGGAGGCATCGATCAGTGATAGTAGTACATCCTCCGCTCAGCTGACTTGGTGAGCCCCACTTCATATCGGGGTCATGTATCTTTTATTTCTCATGTATTGTGTTTTGAGGTATAGTTAGGACATTATTGTCGGCACTATCCTAGTACTCTTTTGTACCCGTTAGAGGCTCTGTAGACATAGTGTGGGTTGTATATTGATGTTGGGAAAGTCAAACTAGTTTTGTTATATTTGAATCACATGTGTCACTTCAACTATGAAAGTGCATGTATTTTGAGACATTAAAATGAAGTAACCAATATTAATGAATTGGTGTTGTATACATGATATCCTTATTGTCTAATTAATGAAAATATATCTTCTCATTATTTATGGGTGAGTTTGGGTAGAAGGAAATCTAGCAGGCTTGCTCGGCAGGGTTATCCCGGTTGAGTGCCGGTCGCGCTCCCCGTGGTCGAGGCGTGATAGGATGTCAACTCCAAATCATGTACAGGGTAGTTATTATCATGGGAATTCAACTGATGCAAAGCATAAGCAATAACTCTATCCTCCTACATTGATAGGCACCCAATGCAAATTCTAGAAGCATCACAATAAATTGTATAAGAACCTGATCTTGAAGGCAAAACTAGAACTGGAGTTGTAGTCAAGGAAGTCTTGAGCTTCTAAAAGCTCTCCTCATACTCGTCAGACCACCTGAATAGGGCACCCTTCTACGTGAATCTAGTCAATGGGGCTGCTATAGATAAATACCCCTCCACAAAATAACGATAATATCGAACAACCTAAGGAAACTCTGGATCTTAGTAGTAGAAGACGGTCTGGACCAACTCTGAACTGTCTCAATCTTATTCGGATCCACCTTAATCCCCTCACTAGATCTTACATGACCCAAGAATGCCACTGAATCAAGCCAAAACTCACACTTGGAGAATTTAGCATATAGCTTCTTCTCAATCTAAGTCTGGAGCACCATCCTCAAGTGCTGCTCATGATCCTTCCGGCTGCGAGAATACACCACTATATCATCAATGAAAACTATGATAAAGGAATCAAGATAGGGATGAAATATGTTGTTCATCAAATACATAAAAGTTGCTGGGGCATTGGTCAACCCAAAATACATGACTAGAAACTCATAGTGACCCCAGCGGGTCCTAAAGGCCGTCTTCAGAATATTTAAGCCCAGAATTTCAACTAATGGTACCCCGATCTCAAATCGATCTTCGAGAATATACTAACACCCTAAAGCTGATTAAGCAAATCATCAATACGCGGTAGTGGGTACTTGTTCTTGACATTAACTTTGTTCAATTGCCTATAGTCAATACACATCCTCATAAAAGCATTTTTCTTCTTCATAAATAGAATCGGTGCACCCCAAGGCGACACACTTGACCTAATAAAATCCTTATTAAGTAACTCCTGTAATTGTCCCTTCAACTCCTTTAACTCTATTGGTGCCATGTGATACGGTGGGATAGAGATGGGTTGAGTGCCTGGCACCAAGTCAATACCAAAATCAATATCCATGTCGGGTGGCATGCCCGGCAGGTCTACAGGAAACACATCTAGAAAATCCCTTACTACCGGAACTGACTCAACAGTAAGAGTATTAGCACTAACATCCCTCACAAAGGCTAAATACACCAAACACCCCTTCTCGACCATCTATTGAGCCTTCAAATAGAAAATCACTCTACTGGGAACATGATCTAGGGAGCCTCTCCACTCCAACCTAGGCAACCCCGGCATCGCCAATGCATGGTCTTAGTGTGACAATCAAGAATAGTGTGATATGGTGACAACCAATCCATGCCCAGAATCACATCAAAATCGACCATACTAAGAAACAATAGATCAACCCTGGTCTCACAACCCCCAGTGGTAACCACACATGACCAATATACATGATCCACCACAATAGACTCTCCTACAATGTAGATACATGAACATGCATAACTAAAGAATCGTGAGGCATATCCAAATAATGAGCAAAGTATGATGACACATATGAATAAGTGGAACCAAGGTCAAATAACATTGAAGCATCCCTATGGAATACTGAAACAATACCTGTGATTATGGTGTCAGAAGTAACTACCTCTGGCCTGGTGGGAAATACATAGAAACGGGACTAACCACCACCAGATCAACCTCCCCCTCTAGGGCGACCTCGAACTGTCTGAGCCCCAGCCCTAGCTGGTTGTGCGGGTGGTGTAGCTATTGGTGATGGAATCATAGGTTGTGAGCTCTGCTTTGGAACCCTACTCATAAGTCTGGGCTATCCCTCTTGAGATGACTCGAGTCCCCACACTCATAACAGCCCCTCCTATAAGGTGTTGGCCCTAATAACCCGAAGAACTACCTGTGGAAACCTGAGCAGATAGAGCACGGGAAGAACTCTATGCCGGCAACACACTGAATGATAACTGAACTGGGTGAGCATTGTATGAACTATGGCTAGTTGAAGAGCCAAGAGGAATATGATGAGCTGTTTGGGCGAGACTAGAAGAATGACCTCTGTTGTAATGTGACTGGCCTCCAGATGAGGCACTGCTGAAACCACCTGAACCATGAGGCCTCTTGGCCTCCCACTCCTCATATTCAAGCCTGCAAACCTGCTCCAAACGCCTGGCAATCTCGACCACCTGGTTAAACCTAGCATCTGTCTCGGCCTCTCTAGCCAAACTGTAATATAAACCATAGTTGAGGGCGTCAATTAAACTCCTGATCTTCTCCATCTCTGTTGGAACCAACCATATAGCATGACGTGCCAAAGCTACAAATCTCATCTCATACTTGGTCAGAGTCATACCCTCCTAGCGTACCTGCTCACACTCCCTACGCAACTCTTCCCTGTAAGTCTTGGGACAAACTTCTCTAATAAGAGAACTGAGAACTCATGCCATATAAGTGGTGTTGCACTAGCTGGCCTGCCTGACACATAAGGCTGCCACCATCTGTAGGCTGCCCCTATCAGCTGGAATGTAGTGAAGGCAACTCCACCGATGTCCACAATACCCGTTGTGCCAAGAATCCGATGGCACCGATCCAAAAAACCCTAAGTATCCTCTGACTCTCCTCTGATGAACTTTGGAGGGTCAAGCCTCTTATACCGCTCCAACATCTTATTCTCTTCATCAGTCATAGGTGGACCAACCTCGGCCCGAGCAGCAACAACTAGTTAGACTAGTAACTTCCCTAGTGTCTGATAACCCTGAGCTAGCTGCTCTGGTATATAGGCCACGGGAGTCTAGGCTCCTCCCCCAGCCTGTGAGGTAGCTGGTGCAACTAGGATCGTAACCGCCTGAGCCAAGCTCGTGCACACACTCACGATCTAAGCCAACGCCTCTTGAAGACCAGGAATAAAATAGGTACTGCCAGTGTCTAAACTGGTCCTACCGGCTCAATAATATCTAGAAACTGCTCCTCCACTAGAGCGACTGGTGGCTCTACAGGTTCTGCCTAGCTATATTGTGAGCCCTACCTCATCCTCTACCTCGGCCCCGGCCTCTTGCAGCCCTAACTGGTGGTACTGGCAGTCGTTCGCCTGATCCGGCTGTGCGTGTCCTCACCATATATAAGGGAATAGAAGAGTAAAGGTTCAAACTTCGGAAATAACAAATTTGCACGACAATAATGCAAGAAAGTGATATTTTCCTAACAATTTGGTAGCCTCTGGAAGATAAGTATAGACGTCTCCGTACCGATCCGCAAGACTCTACTAAACTTGCTCATGACCTGTAGAACCTATGAACCTAGGTCTCTGCTTGTCACGACCCAAAAATCCACCAACCGGCGGCGATGACGCCTACCTCACTTTCTAGGCAAGCCAAGCATAACATAAACAAAATATAAATATTGAATTAACAAAAATGGTACAAGTCTTAGGCCAATTTAACATAAACAATAGGATCAATACATAACAAATCCCCTAGAACTTGTAAGTATAGATTCATGACCTCTAAATGGAAATACAAGTCTAAAATGCTAACTAACAATACTATCTGAAATAAAGACAACAGTACAAAATGAAAACAGATGCCAAGATTGCGGTCGAAATGCAGCTCTACCTCGTCTCACAAATAACTCGGCAAGAAAAACTCCACTAATGGCGGCTCGGTCCAATACCTGGATCTGTACAATTAAGTGCAGAGTGCCTTATGAGTACAACTGATCCTATGTACTTAGCAAGTATCATAACTAACCTCGGCGAGGTAATAGAAGCAAGAATTATAAATGATACTCGCTAATCACATGTGCAGTTCATAAACCCAACAAGTACAGAACATTAATATGATCAAGTCACAAATCCCAAAAACAACCACCTTGGTGCACACAATTACTTAACGTAATCTTCTCAGTCAAAATTAAGCATATAAAGATAAAGCAAATAGCAATCAAGGAAGTTGCAAGTAAAGATGAAATGCAACAACCAAATCAAATAGTAGCCAGCTCTTCCTCGGAATTTCCATAGCAGTACCAAACCACAGATCAATATTTCTCAATACGCATGTACACCATCAAGAAAAAGTATGAGAGGAAGACCCTAGGGGGATAGATCCAAATCCACACGCTTGCACTGTGTAATCACATGCAATAATCATAATCTGCCCGGCGTAGTCACAGACTCAATATCATAATCCGCCTGGCGTTATCATTGGCACAATATCACAATCTGTCAGGTGTGGTCACATGCACAATATCACAATCCGCCTGGCGTGATCATAGGCACAATATCACAATCTTCCCGGTGTGGTCACATGCACAATATTATAATCCGCCTGGCATGGTCATAGGCTACCATTCTAAACCATATCACACAGAAAGCAAATATACAAGAATACTTGTATGTGATCAATAAATATCAAATTTCATACTTCTGAACTAGTATAAGTGATATGCTAAGGTGTACGCATGTGCATGTGTGATATCACAGCTTAAATCAAGTAAATACATCACAAAATAGCAACTATTAGGTTCAATCAGGAGATTAACCTCTATATAACCTCAAACATGGCTCAACTAGCTCACAACAAGTGCACAAATAAGAGAGGAATCACACCATGAAGCTTAGCAATCAATGCAAGGCATATCACAACCTAAGCACCACCCCAAGCATGGATAATACCCCGGTGCATGCACATGGTCTCAACCCCGCACTTGTGCGCAACCCATAGCACGTAGTTATCACAAATAACTCAGGAAAATAGTGCCTCAACCAAGTTTAGGTAAGATACTTACCTCAAGCAAGCCAAATCAATACTCTAATAAGCCATTCCCGCGTGAATCAACCTTCGGATGGCACAAATCTAGGCAAAATAACTTAATATCATCAATAAAAGCTGTAGGAACCGATTCCAAATGATAAAGCTAAGATCTTTAATCAAAATTAAAAAGTCAACCCAAAAAATCAACCACAGGCTAGCACCTCAAAACCTGTCCAAACTCACAAATTCTGAACACCTATTCCGATACGAGTCCAAATATATGTGTTTCATCCAGATCCGACCTCAAATCGACCCTCAACTCATCAATTTAATCTTTAGAAATGTTTTTACTAACATCCCCAAATTCTTCACTTAAATTCATCAATTAAATACTAAAATCAAGGTTAGGATCTTGAATAATGAATAAATTCGAATCAAAAACACTTATCCCAAACCAAATTGTGAAAATCCCCTCCAAAATTGCCCAAATCCGAGCTCCACAACTCAAAATATATTAAAATGACTAAATTTCTCAGAAATAGAGTACTTATGGTCTACCCAGTCATACCCTTCATGATCGCGGGACCAACTTTGCAATTGCGAAGCACAATTAGACGCTGCCCAGAAAAATCCCTTCGCGAATGAGACATCCAGGCCGCGAACGCAATGCACTCCACCTCTAAGCCTACGCGAACACAGCCATTCTCTCGTGATCGCGAAGTCAAAAAGCCTAACATCCTCAACTGGACTCCCCTTCTACGTGAACGCATATACCCACATGAGATCGCGATGGTCACTGCCTCCTAGAGCTTCAAGAATGTTGTCTCACCTTCGCGAACGCGTAGAAAAAAATCACTAGGCCTCAAAAGACCCTCTGCGAACGTGACCTCTTCTTTGCGATCGTGTAGAAGGAAACCAAAATTGAGAATCAGCCATTCCAAAACATGGAGAAATGATCTGAAACCCATCTGAAACACACCCAAGGCCCTCGGAACCCCGTCCAATCACATCAACCAATCTCAAAATATACCACGGACCTACTCGAGGCCTCAAATCACACCAAACAATATCAAAACTACGAATCACACCTCAATTCAAGCCTAAGGAGCTAATGAACTTTCTACGAATCACACCTCAATTCAAGCCTAAGGAGCTAATGAACTTTCCAAATTCAAAACATACGCCGAACAAGCCTAAACAACTCGAAATGACCTCAAATTTTGCATACAAGTCCCAAATGACACAACAAACCTTTTTCAACTTTCAGAATAAAAATCTAAACCTGATACCATTAAAGTCAAATCTCGGTCAAACCTGTTGTCACGACCCAAACCGATGGGCTGCGATGGTCATCTGGTATCTTACTCAACCGAGTACCAACATAATATATATTTCTTATTACATTATCATATACATGTGACATACGGGCCTAATAGGCCAACATCATCATTTCTAAACTCAAAACATAGGCCGACAAGGCCGTACAATCTTTCGCGTACACGACATATGTCTACAAGCCTCTAAGAGTACATAAATATCATAAAGGTCGGGACAAGGCCCCGCCATACTAATAAGTACATGTTCTAATCATACTGACCACATAAGCAACTCCGGAACAAATGGAGTGCACCAACATCTTCTGTTGAGCTGATCGCCTACTTGGAGGACTCTCGACCTGTCTATTGAGACCTGCGGGCATGAAACACAGCGTCCCCAGGAAAAAGGGATGTCAGTACAAATAATGTACCGAGTATGTAAGGAATGAAATTTAGTAAATAATAGACATGAGAGAAACATGGAGTAAAAGACTCGACATGTACGTCTGCATAGCTCTGTAAATCATTTCATTTTTATAATGTCATGCATATGCGTATAAATGTCATACCATGCATTAGTATATGCGTGCATAACATCATCAAGCCTCTGAGGGCATCCCATTATATCATTTCGGCCACTGTGGGTAAATCACCAACGTATACCAGCTGATCAGGTGGTGGTGCGTATATAATGTCGTAACCTTTTCCCATATACCATATGCATATCATATATGCATATATAACGCCATCTGGTCATGGGTCAATGTACATGTATAAATGCATGAAATGCATAAGAAATATGTTAATAAGATTTTTTCGAAATGTCATAAAAATAATATGCTTGTCGGATAAATTTTATCAAATATGTATTTTTCTAAGACCCATGAACAGAAGATATAATAATATGTCACATGGGGAATAAAAAACATAGAGACCCCTAGTATTTCTATGAATAGAGTCGTTTATTAAAACTGTGTGTTTGCTTATTTCTTCTTGTATCATTTGGATCATACTAAAAAGAAAGAAGGACTTAGACTTAACATACCTAGAGTAGGGAAAAATTCGTGTGATATTTTTGAGAATGTTTACGTCGTACTCACTTAAAATTGCAAAATCTCTGTCCAATCTATTGAAGACCCGTACCCTTCTATGTTAGCTTCAATTTGCCTTCACGTTGGCTTCAAGTAGCATTTCTGTTGGCTTCAGAGAGTCTCTTGGAGAGCTCTTTCCTAATCCCTCAATATGTTAGATATATGAAGCCTTTTAATTAGCTAAAGGTTATGTAGCTTTTTATTGAATTTCAAGGTTTTACTTTAGCTAGTTGCCACCTAACCCAACATGACTAATGAGTCATTTGGTTTGGGTGGTGGCTTGCTGACACATGGGGTGGGGGAGGGGATTTATTCTTATCCAATAATCAATTAACTAATTAGGTAATATCCCGCTACACGGTAATTAACCAATTACCTGCATAATTAAGAATTATCTCAAATTACTTAAAATACTACTCATGTTAACACACCTTATACATCATACCATCGTGATCATGTGGTACCTTGTGTGGTACTAGTCTATAAATATCGAGTATTTTAGCTCGGGCCATATTTTATCCCACATGTCAAACTTGGACGAAAATTCATTTTCTTTGACTTGCTTCCCCTCTCACCTTTACGAATTTACTCATCACTTGTTTGAAATGGCATAATGCTTATAATCTCAAAATAATCTCATTCCCGAGCTTACGTTGATTAACTTATGACGAAACTTTTAACGTACAAAAATGCGGGATGTGACACCTTATTTCCGAGTTTTTATCAATTTATTTATGGCGTACTCTCACATACGAAAATATGGGGTTTAACATAATTCCCCCCTTTGGAACATTCGTCCTCGAATGTTGACTGATACACTTATCATTCTCATAACCCGTAGCTCTTGCGAATACTTTAATACTCTTCTTGCCATTTAGGAAACTGTTCTTTGAATAAATCCAAAGGCCAGGGTATTCCTCCCTTTAGGCTTCTTTCTCACACCACGACTCGTGGTCGGAATCATTCCAATCTTGTAATTGTTGCTATCTTTTATCATGCAGTCTGTACGACTCTAACTTTGTAAATGCGCCTATGCGACTCTTCTTTCCCTTTTCCTCCAGTCTTTAGCCCATCTCTAGGCCTCACTTTGTAAACATATACAGAGCATGACAAGATGTCCCTCTGGGCATCTATAGGTATACTGAAGTTCTTCCTCGGTACTTTGTCGAACTTATGAATATTGTTATATTTTATTTCATAGGCCCGGTTATCTATCCGCATGACTTTACTTCATCTAGGTAGGTCATACTATACCATAACTCTTACTTCAATTTATCGTTATTGAGGTCTTCTACCAAATTCCAGCTTACTCTTGTTGCTTATCCCATATGTATAAATATAGGTCTTTTAATGCTTCCTTATTACTGTTCATCTTAAGAATGACTACCTAATTCTCATCTCATACTTTGTGACTTTTGTCCATCCATTGTTGATTCACCTCAATATTGATCTACAATATACCACCGATAACTTGAAACCTCTTACGTAATCACTAGGGCTCACGTTGCATTGAGGATCATTTGAAGTGATTTTTCTGACCCACCTAGGGGCAATACCGTACTTCCATAACTGTATTACATAGCATCCCAACGTGATTCATCTTATGGGTGGGGGTATTCTAATCCCATTCCATCCATGAAATCAAATCATTACTCAATCGAAGGCCCAAACGCCATCCTTTATCTTTCACAATTACACCCTCATTCTACTACCAGGGCAGCATTTCATCTCTTCTAAATGCTATTAGTCTTAGACTCCTTTGAGTTCATTCAGGCTATACGGAACTTTCTATAACTTAGACAAACCATCAGCTCTCTTGTTTTCATGGGCTTAATCCCGAGGACTTATCCATTCTCATCACCTTCTCACTCGCTCTTTCTTATCCTTACTCCTATCTTCATAAAACCTTGTCGCTATACCATACTTTAGCTTGCGAGCTACACATATTCATTTATACTACTCGCAACCTTCATTCAACTTGCTTGCACCACAAATTTCCTTATGTGATTTTGGAACATCAAGCGAGACATCACATCGTCTCTAACTCTTCTTTACTCTCTTAACTGGGCCTCTCGATACCTAGAAATCATCGACTAGAAGATATGTCACTGACGACGCCGCTATCATTCCTGGATACTGAATCCCAGCGTTTCTAGCCTTCTGCCTGAAGTATGGACTATTCACGATCTTCTGCACTTGAGTATCTCGTACGTTGTTCGCCTTTACCTTACTTGCCTTAAAATCTCGCATCACATCTTTTATTTCTTTCATAACCTACCTTCCACATAGGTATTATTCACATCCACAACTTGAAACTCTATTATAATACTTGCACCTCTGGTGCATACACANGTATCTAATCCCATTCCATCCATGAAATCAAATCATTACTCAATCGAAGGCCCAAACGCCATCCTTTATCTTTCACAATTACACCCTCATTCTACTACCAGGGCAGCATTTCATCTCTTCTAAATGCTATTAGTCTTAGACTCCTTTGAGTTCATTCAGGCTATACGGAACTTTCTATAACTTAGACAAACCATCAGCTCTCTTGTTTTCATGGGCTTAATCCCGAGGACTTATCCATTCTCATCACCTTCTCACTCGCTCTTTCTTATCCTTACTCCTATCTTCATAAAACCTTGTCGCTATACCATACTTTAGCTTGCGAGCTACACATATTCATTTATACTACTCGCAACCTTCATTCAACTTGCTTGCACCACAAATTTCCTTATGTGATTTTGGAACATCAAGCGAGACATCACATCGTCTCTAACTCTTCTTTACTCTCTTAACTGGGCCTCTCGATACCTAGAAATCATCGACTAGAAGATATGTCACTGACGACGCCGCTATCATTCCTGGATACTGAATCCCAGCGTTTCTAGCCTTCTGCCTGAAGTATGGACTATTCACGATCTTCTGCACTTGAGTATCTCGTACGTTGTTCGCCTTTACCTTACTTGCCTTAAAATCTCGCATCACATCTTTTATTTCTTTCATAACCTACCTTCCACATAGGTATTATTCACATCCACAACTTGAAACTCTATTATAATACTTGCACCTCTGGTGCATACAAAATCCGGTGGGAGCTTTATACTGACTTCTTATGAAGCTGGTACTTTTCTGACTGGCTTTATCGTTGAGCCGTTATAGAATATGGCTAATGTACTATCTATTTTGTATTTAAGAGTGATCCTGCAATGTTCTCAATCACGGGGTCTAATGTTTCCTTGGTCCAATAATCAGACTCCTGATTTACTGAGTTGATGTAACTCTTTAGTTTCCTCTTCCTTCTGATCAGCCTTCATGTAGGCTTAAATTATCTTCTGATATGCGGCTCTTGGGATTAGTTATTACTTTAGCCTTTCATGGGTGCTATGGACTATCCATGACACAATCTTCTAACAATTCAATCCTTTGTCTATGCCCTGGGCTCAATTCTTTCTTTTACTTATATCGGAGTCTTCTACGGCTGTATGATTGTCACATATATGCTGCATGGATAATACTCCAAAATCTTACGTGCATTCATAATGTAACTCACTCTGGATCACTGATCAAATAATTCCTTTTGTTCCTTCTCCATGTTCTTTAAATGTAAGCAATTACTTTTCCTGGTCATTTTGCCACTTGTTGCATGTATACTTGGCTTATCTTAGTTCCCATGCATGCCGAAATTTTCGTGCAACTCATATGATCTTGAATATTACTTTTGATTTTTCTTCCCGTTCATTACACGTGGTATGTGCCACTTTCCTTTGGAGTGCTTACAATGTTGTTGTGAGACTGTTGTTACACGATCATTTCCTCTTTAGGTTATTTTGCTTAGGTTGCAACCTTCTTCCTTATTTCCTCAGCTAGTCTTTCGTTGTAGTACTTAGGGAGAACCCTTGACTCTTGTAAAGCTGTGAGCTTATTACGGACCTTTTGATGTCCTTCCTTGCTTATAATCATTCGTAGTTGCTTACCTTCATGCCCTTGTTCTTGTAGGGTTGTTCCTGAACTGATATTTGGACTGTCTTCCCAGTGTCACTTTCTTTTATCCCCGTAACACTCATACGGTAACTTTAACTAACCTGACTCATATTTGAATATATCTCAAGTATTATAATGACATTACTGCGGGGCTGAATTCCCCATGTTGGGGTTTATTACATTTATCTTGCATGATCTGCTGATTTGTCTGTAACCTCTTGTCTAGTCATGACTAGGCTCTTCCTAAATAAACAACTACTACTCGCCGGTCCATTCTCATATCCATATTCCGCGTAATCTTTCTTGGGTTATTTCATTGTCTTAACTTACCTCATGTACTGGCTCCTTATCTATCAATAACATCCCGGGCAGGAACCCTTACTTCCTTTTCTTGACGCCGTGCTTACATAACGTTCTGGAATCATAGCATATCTGTAATATTTGGATAAGTGCAATCTCATCCCTTTCTCATTTTTTTTTTCGCATTCTTCCCTTACCATTCCATAATTACTAAAATCACTTAATTCTGACTTAATACCACATCACTCCATATTCCCCCCTTTAGGGGAGCACTAAGATTTAGTGTTAAGATGATCTACGTATAGATGTTTTACCTTCTCATCTATGGCATAGTTTCACATCATCGATGATCCTTACTCACCTCGCGGTAATCCTTTTTGTACCAAGGATAACAAAATTCCTCGCTCGCGAGGGTGACACTTAGTGTAACTGGCACATACAGTCCCTTAAGCTTAACTTTACTCACCTTGCTTACTTTGGGGAAGCGTCTTCCTGAATGACCTTTAAAGGGTATTCTTCTATCCTCCATTCTATTATCGCCGCGACGCAATCTATGAAATTCTCATGATGTCGATTACTACTCAGTCCCTAGTTCATGCTTAGTTTATCTTGTTCATCAGTCCATGCTGATTTCTTATTACTCTAGGGTCTAAATTTTTCTTTTGGTAGTCGCGTTGAAGTCACGAACTTATTTTTCGAAATGAGGATATGACTTTATGGCCTATACTCTTTTGTTGTCTCAAGGCCTGTCACCTCTCGTATTTTACTTCACTTGAGTATAGACTCAGTAATACTTTCATCTTTTTTATCTACCGTTGTCTTCCATGTATCAGATCTTACTCATAATGCTTCATTAACTCTCTTCTTATTTTCCGCTAACATTTATGTCTATTACTTTATTTAGA
This sequence comes from Nicotiana otophora, assembly GCA_000715115.1. Lineage (NCBI taxonomy): Eukaryota > Viridiplantae > Streptophyta > Magnoliopsida > Solanales > Solanaceae > Nicotiana > Nicotiana otophora. The sequence continues at coordinate 94,491 of AWOL01S0032221.1, forward strand.
AAACTTCAACAAGACATTCTTTGCTTTTAGCTCCCCTGGCTCTTCGAGTTGCCTAACATCCCCGTTCTACCAGGGACGGGAGCCACACTAAGGTAATGTTAATCCCTTCAAGGCTTCCAGTGCCTATCTTTGTAGTACTCATATCTAGTTGTACTATTTTAGAGTGCACCATCTTGGTGTCTCACAAGGAGATCTATTACCATATTTGCAATACCCTTCGGAAATGTCAACTAACACAAAAAATTCATTTACCATTTTGGGTTACTCTAACCCCAGTCGGATCCTGATATTATGTCCTTCTCTTAAACCATATTTCTTAGCTCCCATAGAGCATAACTTAGATCGGTGTGGCCAATTATACATACCTCTGCTACTGTTGAAGGTAACTCAAAATGCTTATATCTCTCTTTCTTAATGGTAAATAAGGATAATCTTTATTAGATGGGTACCTCGTACCCTCTTTCACCTTGCTTCTTTTACTTGCTGAAACTTGTGTGTACCTTATAATTCTCTTATTCCTTTTTACCGTAAGAGTGGATAGACATTCTAGCCTTAGGGATCCTTATCAAGACGTTTACACATCTTAGTACACACATGATCTGTTGAATACCTCATATTTATCAATCATAAGCATGATGTAAAAATTGAGTTCCTCTTACTCAACTCTTCCACAGCTACATCTCTTACCAACCGTTTTTCTGGATGGAGGCATCATCGTATTATCAATAAGATAGAGTTTAGAAAATTGAGTTCCAACAACTGAGCTTTACCACACGATCTAGAGTAAAAAGAAAGAGTGACAGTCCTAAATGCCCCGTAGCCTCATGCTTATAAGTGTGGTGCACAACACACCCATAAACAAGACTCTACTAGGCACGGCTTGTAGACTCCCTAGGACAGAATTGCTCGGATACCACTTTTGTCACGACCCAAACCGACGGGTCGCGACGGACATCCGGTACCTTACTCAACTGAGTACCAACGTAACGTATCTTTCTTATTACATCATCATATACACGTGACATACAGGCCTAATAGGCCAACATCATCATTTATAAACTCAAAACATAGGCCGTACAATCTTTCACGTATACGACATATGTCTACAAGACTCTAAGAGTACATAAATATCATAAAGGTCGGGACAGGGCCCCGCCATACTAATCAGTACATGTTCTAATCATACTGACCACATAAGCAACTCCAGAACAAATGGAGTGCACCAACATCTTCCGCTGAGTTGATCGCCTACTTGGAGGACTCTCGACCTGTCTATCGAGACCTGCGGACATGAAACGCAGCGTCCCCATGCAAAAGGGACGTCAGTACAAATAATGTAACGAGTTTGTAAGGAATGAAATTCAGTAAATAATAGACATGAGAGAAGCATGGAGTAAAAGACTCGACATGTACGCCTGCATAGCTCTGTGAATCATTTTATTTTTATAATGTAATGCATATATGTATAAATGTCATACCATGCATTGGCATATGCGTTCATAACATCATCAAGCCTTTGAGGGCATCCCATCATATCATTTCGGCCACTGTAGGCAAATCATCAACATATACCAGCTGATCAGGTGGTGGTGCGTATATAACGCCGTAACCTTTTTCCATATCCCATATACATATAATATACGCGTAAATAACGTCATCTAGTCATAGGTCAATGTACATGGATAAATGCATGAAATGCATAAGAAATACGTTAATAAGGTTTTCTCGGAATGTCATAAAAATAATATGCATGCCAGATAAATTTTATCAAATATGTATTTTTCTGAGTCCCATGAACAGAAGATATAATAATATATTACATGGGGAATCAAAAATATAGAGACCCCTAGTATTTCTATGAATAGAGTCATTTATGAAAACTGTGCGTTTGCTCGTTTCTTCTTGTATCATTTGGATCATGCCAAAAAGAAAGAAGAACTTAGCCTTAACATACCTTGAGTAGGGAATATTCCGTGTGATATTTTTGAGAAGGTTTACACCGCACTCCCTTAAAATTGTAAAATCTCTGTCTGGTCTATTAAAGACCCGTACCCTTCTATGTTAGCTTCAACTTGCCTTCACGTTGGCTTTAAGTAGCGTTTCTGTTGGCTTCAGAGAGTCTCTTGGAGAGCTCTTTCCTAATCCCTCAAAATGTTAGATATATGCAGCCTTTTAAATAGTTAAAGGTTATGTAGCTTTTTATTGAATTTCAAGGTTTTACTTTAGCTAGTTGCCAACTAACCCAACTTTTTATTGAATTTCAAGGTTTTACTTTATATTGAATTTCAAGGTTTTACTTTAGCTAGTTGCCACCTAACCCAACATGAATAATGAGTCATTTGGTTTGGGTGGTGGCTTGCTGCCACATTGGGGGGGGGGGTTATTCTTATCCAATAATCAATTAACTAATTAGGTAATATCCCGCTACCTGGTAATTAACTAATTACCCACAGAATTAAGAATTATCTCAAATTACTTAAAATACTACTCATGTTAACACACCTTATACATCATACCATTGTGGTCATGTGGTACCTTGTATGGCACCAGTCCATAAATATTGAGTACTTTAGCTCGGGGTCATATTTTATCCCACATGTCAAACTTGGACGAAAATTCATTTTCTTTGACTTGTTTCCCCTCTCACCTTTACGAATTTACTCATCACTTGTTTGAAATGACATAATGCTTATAATCTCAAAATAATCTCATTCCCGAACTTACGTCGATTAACTTACGACGAAATTTTAACGTACAAAAATACGGGATGTGACATCTCATTTCCGAGCTTTCATCAATTTATTTATGGCGTACTCTCACGTACGAAAATATGGGGTATAACACCTATCAACCTTCCAAATTTGTAACTTTCTAACTTTGACCAAATATCACTAAACCGACCCTACAGACCTCCAAATTCACATCCGGGCATACGCCTAAATCCAAAATTACCATACGAAGTTATTGAGACTATCAAAACTCTGTTCTGGAGTCGTCTATCCAAAAGTCAAACTCTGGTCAACCCTTACAACTTAAGCTTCCAACATTAGGACTAAGTGTTCCAATTCACTCCAAAATCTCCCCGAAGTTAAACTAACCAACCCGACAAGTCACGTAACCACAAATACATATAAGTAAAGTATAAAATAAAAAAATAGGCTAAAATACTCAAAACGACAGGTCGGATCATTACTGCTTCTTAGTGGACGTAGATTATAATCTACATTGGGTACTTTTACATTTAAACAAAAGCTGGAGGAGCAAAATTTGACCAGTTTTCTTACATTTCACATATTACCCTTTTCATAAATGCTATTCTTAACACATTAAGGTTTTCAATGAAGCATCGAAATGAAGTAGAGGAGGTAAAAAGTATCTTTTTGTTAAAAAAAACATTTTTTTTTAAAAAAAATTGAGGTATTTGACCAAGACAGAGAAGTATTTTTAAGCAGCAGCATAAGCAATTTTTCTTCTTTGGAAGAAGCTATAAATTTTAGCCTCTTCCAACAAGTAGAAACAAAGTAGAAAATTAATTTTCTTGAAGACAAAATATTCAAACCATAAGTTATATTTTCCAACTTATTCCTCGTTAATTTAAGGCCAAATCCATAAGCGGCCCCTTAAAGCTGGCTCCGCTTTTTATTTTGATACCTTTACTCAGGCCTTTTTCATTTTGACACTTCAACTCATTCCCTCATGTACCACTTAAACACAAAGCATTGATCAATCAAAAATACAAAGAGAAAGTAATTCACATGTGGCTTATGTGGCAAACAACAAATGAAACGATGACATGTGACATTTGTTCCCAAATAATTTAAAAATAAATTTTGAGAAAAAAATATATTTTCAATTACCCCCGCTTCCGTCATCTTCTCTGCTCACCCAATCCTCTGGTTCTATCATATTTCCACAACCACTAGAGCTTTCACCACTGAAATATTCACTGGCTTCAATAGAAAATCTTCTATCACTGCCTTCAATAGGAAATCTTCTATCACTGCCTTCAAGTTGTCATTTCACTTAGATAATTTTTTTCATTTCTTGAATTTATTTTTGCATTCTAGTTTGACCATTATTTTTTATTTAGTTGATTCACTGCAATATAGGGAGAACTGATCTTTTGCATATTTGCATTAAAAAACAAAAGATGATACTCCTACATACTAATGAATTTAACCATTTTTAATTGGAAAGAGAAATCAATTTGACATTATGGGATTTTGTGACATAGTTTTGTGCTCTAATGTTCATGGATATCATAAATAGAGGTTACACAGACTTGCTCACTTTTTATGCAATGATGGAGAACAGATTTACAAGGACGTTGTACACAAGTTCGCTGTTTAGTTATCATACTAGTGGACATGGAAGAGGGAGGGAGGGAGGGGTAAGGGAAATCGAGGGCGACGTTCGAAGAGTTGGTGGGTAGGGGAAGGACAGAGGTGATGATTGAGCGACTGAGGAAGCAAAAGAGAAATAAATTAAAAAAACAAAAAAAAGTTCTGTTTTCCATGTGCTCAAAAGAGGTGCAAATCACACTGTGTGACAAGTCAGCATTTTATGTTTAAGTGGCACATGAGGAAACGAGTTGAAGTGTGAAAATAAAAAAGGCCTGAGTAAAGGTGTCAAAATAAAAAGTGGAGCCAACTTTAAGGGGCCGCTTATGGGTTTGGCCTTAATTTAATATTTTCCTTTTCTATTTCTACCATCCCTTCCTTCTCTTTTTATTATTTCACCATATTTTTATTTTCTTCTTGTATTCTACTTTAAAATATTCTCTCTACTATAAATAAATCTCTTTTTTTTTCTTTTATTATTTATTTTCTTCGGCTCCTATTACTCTTTGAAATAATAAGACTAATCACCAGATTTAAGCACTTTCTTCATAAGGTATAATTTTTTTTCTTTTTGTAGTATAATAATATAAAGTGATTTCCAGTTTTTTTTTTTTTTT